>JAJPUD010007538.1:58152-87459 GCA_023553655.1 Myrmecobius fasciatus | reverse complement strand
AGGCGCGAAGCTGTCCTGGAGGCGAGAGTGGAGCCGGAGCCGGAACCGGAGCCTTTGCGGGAGCTTTGCGGGAAAGCCTGAACCTTTCCCGGAGCCGGAGTCGGAGTCTCGGCAGCCTTACACGAAAGGAGGTCAGCTCGTGGGGGGACGAACGCCACAGACTGACGTACTGACACACGCCGCACAAACACACACACACATGCACACAAACACACACCAACGTACACACATACACAAACATGTGCGCATGCTCCAGGCCGGCTGGACGGAGGCCGCCGCTGGCAGGTGGGGGGAGGGTGGAAAGGAGCGAGGGCCTCTGCGCATGCGCCAGCCGGAGCCGGCCCGAGACTGGGGGGAGAGTGCGACAGCCTCAAATGCCGGGTCTGTCTGCCCCTCGGGCCGTGTGTTCCCCGCCCCTCTCGGACCCTGGGCCGCCCTAGAGGCCGCGACCCCCGCAGCAGGTCAGTCAAGCCACCCCTTGCTCCCTACAGTGTTGTGGAGTCCGTAGACTCCCCTTAGACTGTAAGCCCCGTGAGGGCAGGGTCTCTGTAAACAGCAGGTGCCTAATGAGTGCTTGTGAGTGATGGGCAGGGCCCAGGGCCCGGGATAGGCAGTCCACAAAAACCCACGGGAATTGGCTGCCCGGCTTGGGGGGAGCGTGGCCGAGGACAGCGGGCCGTGGCCACGCTGGCCACGGAGGGGGGGCAGTGCCAGGCGCCCCCCGCCGCCCCCCAGCATCTGCTCTGCTTTACAGGAGGCTGCGGAGAGAAGCCCCAGAGCCGCCATGCAGCGATCCATCAAGTGAGGACCCCACGGGGCTGTGCCCCTGCCCCTCCCCCCTCCTGGCCCCTCCCCTGTCCTACCTAGGGGGCCCCCCCACCCCCGGGTGCAGCCCCTCCCCACTCCCAGCCTGGCCTTTCTCCCCCAGGTCGTTTTTCCAACCTATGAGTGGGGACAAAGTGAAGAAGCAGGAGGAGCCCCCCAAAAGCAGCAGGGAGAGAAAGCCGGCCTCCAAGTGAGTGGGGCTGGGGGGAGGGGGGAGGGCAGTTCTCTGGGGGGGGTGGGCATCCTGGCCTCTTACCCCTCCCCCTTCCCCCCCAGGGCTGCCCTGAAGGAGAGGAATGGCGTGGAATCGGAGAGCGAGTCGCCAGTGAAGCGGCTGGTGAGGCGAGTGCCCCGAGTCCTGGGCAGCGAGGGCGAGGAGGAAGAGGAGCCCGAGGAGGCGGCCCGAGCAGCGTCCCGAGAAGAGGTAGCTGCCCCCTCCCCCCAGCCTTCCAGGCCCCCGAGAGCTGCCCACACTCACTCTCTGCCCCCCCCTCCACCCCCACAGGAGCCCAGCAGAGCCTCCCCGGCCACGTCTCCGACCGGCTCCAGCCACTCCCCCTCGGACTCGTCCCCTAGCAGCGTCTCCCCGGCGGGGATCCCCAAGCGCCGCACAGGTAGGGGGGCTCGTCTCTACTCCCGTGAGTGCCCGGGGCCGCCTGGTCTCTAAATGGGGAGGGTGCACTCGGGGGCCCGCAAGGCCCTTCCTGACGCTGATCGTGCCCTCTTCCCAGCTCGGAAGCAGGTGCAGAAGCGGAAGCTCCAGGAGCCGCCCGAGGACCCCGAGGGCAGTGAGCCCAAGAAGCATAAGAGGGAGGGAGGTAAGAGTGCAGGAAGGAGTCCGGAGCAGCCCCCACCGATCCCCGAGGCTGGGGGGGGGGGGGCCAGCCTCCCAGAGAGGTCTCGGGGGACGCTGCTGAAGAGGCAGAGGAAGGACAGGCAACCCCCGAGGTGCCCACCCAGGCACCTCGCCAGGTGCCCAAGCCATCCACTGGGGCACGCGCCAAGGCATCCACCAAGGCACGTACTAAGGCACCCGCCCAGTCGCCCAAAGCTCACACCAAGGCGCCCGCCGAGACCCCCACCAAGGCGCCCAGCGAGGCACCCAAGGCCTTCAGCAGCTTTTTTGGTGAGTGTCTGGTCCCTGGGCCCAAGCCCTCAGTCTGGTCAGCAGAGGATCGTCCTGAACCGAGCTGGGGTCTGAAGGGCAGGGAGCCTCCCCCCAGAGTCACATTTATTTCACAGCCCCCCGAAAACCAGCAGCAGCCAAGCAGGCGCCGGAGGCGGGAAAGGCCCCAGAGGAGGAGACGGCCCCCCGAAAACTAGCAACAGCCAAGCAGGTGCCGGAGGCGGGAAAGGCCCCAGAGGAGGAGACGGCCCCCCGAAAATCAGCAGCAGCCAAGCAGGCCCCGCAGGAGCCGGAGATGGGAAAGGCTCCAGAGGAGGAGACGGCCAGCGCGTAAGTTGGTCTCGGGGGACTCCCTGGCTCTAGTCTGGCTCGCTAACTCACCCCCACCTGAGCTTTATCTGTGCCCAGGAGGAGGGGCCCCCAGGAGCCCTTGGTGGGGGATCAGAGGATCGCCCCCCAGATTGGAGAGCTGGCTCCCCAGCCCCTGCTTCTCTCTGCCACAGGCCCTCAGACCCAGCCGCCTACAACCCTTCTAAGAGTGGCTACCACCCTGTCGATGATGCCTGCTGGAAGCCAGGACAGAGGTGAGGGCACAGGAGGGCCTTTGCTTCTCAGTAGCGTGCTGGCACCGGGGTGCTTCCCCGGAGTCCCCATTGTCCCCAGAGCCTGGCACACAGCAGGTGCTTAACGAGCGCTTGTGGGCCGGCCACCAGAGTCTTGGACGGTGTGGGGAAGGGGGCTGCCGTGCACCTGGGCAGGTCCCTTTCCCGCTGACCCCCATTTCCCATAGGGTCCCCTACCTCGTTGTGGCTCGAACCTTTGAGAAAATTGAGGAAGTCTCCGCTCGGTGAGCCCCGGCCCTCCCTGTCCCTCTGGCCATCGTCCCCCTCCCTCAGAGCCGGCCCCTTCCTGGCTGCCCTCTGTGCCCCCTCACACTCTCCCTCCGGCCCACGGACTCCTGCTGGGCCCCCGCCGCGTCCTCACCGTGCGGCCCTTCGACCCCTGGCAGGCTCCGCATGGTGGAGACGCTGAGCAACCTCCTGCGCTCTGTGGTCGCCCTGTCCCCCGCGGACCTTCTCCCCGTCCTCTACCTGAGTCTGAACCAGCTGGGGCCCCCCCAGCAAGGCTTGGAGCTCGGCGTGGGGGACGGCGTCCTCCTCAAGGCGGTGGCTCAAGCCACGGGTGAGTGTGTGCAGGAGCTGCGGGTACAGGGCAGGGGGAGCGGCCCCGGGCGCTGCCACCCCACTCACCCACAGCCTCCTGCCCTCCCACCCCCAGGGCGGCAGCTGGACACCATCCGGGCCGAGATGGCAGAACGGGGGGATGTGGGGCTGGTGGTGGAGGCCAGCCGCAGCACCCAGCGCACCATGCTGCCCCTGCCCCCCCTGACGGCCGCTGGCGTGCTGAGCAAGTTCCGGGACATCGCCCGCCTCACGGGCAGCACCGTGAGTGTCCCTGCCTGCTCCCTGCTGCTGCCCGGCCTCTCCGTGGCGTGGGGGGTGGGGAGGAATGTCTGGGGGAATGGGGCACCCCACTTTGAGCTCTGGGCAGTCCAGTAGGGGAGGCCCCAGGCCCGAGGTGGCCTCAGGTTCCAGCCAGTGCCCGTCTCCCCCTCCTCCTCCTCCCCCACAGTCCACATCAAAGAAGATCGACATCATCAAAGGCTTGTTCGTGGCCTGCCGCCACTCGGAGGCCCGCTTCATCGCCAGGTAGGGCGGTGGGGGGTGGGAGCATGGACCTGGGGCCCCAGAAGACCCCCCCGTCCCCACCCGGGGTGTCAGCAGAGAGATGCCCTCCCCTTCCTCCTCCCACAGGGCCCTGAGCGGGCGGCTGCGCCTGGGACTCGCCGAGCAGTCGGTGCTGGCGGCACTCGCCCAGGCTGTGAGCCTCACGCCCCCCCGGGCAAGGTAAGGGAGCTCGGGCCCCCTCGGACCCCTGCCGCCACCAGTCCCGTGCCCTTGTCCCCCCCTCCCAGTGAGGCCATAACCTGGAGTGGTCTTTCCCCCAGAGTTCCCCCCCGCCGTGGTGGATGCTGGGAAGGGCAAGTCGGCAGAAGCCAGAAAGTCCTGGCTCGAGGAGAAAGGACTGATCTTGAAGCAGACCTTCTGGTGAGGGCCCAGCGGGCCTGGGGTGGGGAAAATGGGGGGGCCATCAGTGTGCCCCACTAAGTCACGTCCTTGCCCATCCCCCCAGTGAGGTGCCCGACTTGGACCTGATCGTCCCTGCCCTGCTCAAGCACGGCCTGGACCAGCTGCCCCAACACTGCCAGCTGACCCCAGGTGAGCCCCCAGCCGTCTCCCGCCCGGGGGTGGGCATGGCACTGGCTGGGGCCCTCCTAGCCCCCGTGCCTCCTCGGTCCCCTGGCATCAGGTGGGAGCCAGTCTGCCTTCACTTGCTCTGGTTCTGCCCCCCAGGGGTACCCCTGAAGCCCATGCTGGCCCACCCCACCCGGGGCATCGGGGAGGTGCTGAAGCGCTTTGAGGAGTCGGCCTTCACGTGTGAATATAAGTATGACGGGCAGAGGGCACAGGTATGGAGCTGGGGGGGGGCCCGTGCGAACACGAGAGTGACAGGCCCTGGGGGGGCGGGGCCCTGCTTTGACCTCCCCCACAGGCAGCACTTAGCAGGCAAGACAGGGAGGCCTTCCCTCCGCTCTTCTCCCTGGTGGCTGGCAGGGAACGTCCTGAGCCAGGGCCTCCTGGGCCAGGCCGTCCTGGGCCAGGGCCTTCCTCAGTCTGGGCTGTCCTGAGCCGGGACGCCCTGGGCCTGTCCCAGACGAGCCCCTTCCTGGCCCCCAGCTCCCCCTCTGCCCCTCCAGATCCACGTCCTGGCCAACGGGGACGTGAAGATATTCAGCCGCAACCAAGAGGACAACACGGGCCGATACCCGGACATCATCAGCCGCATCCCCAAGGTGGGGGAGGGCGAGCCGGGGGGCGGCTGGACGGCGTGGCTCAGGCCGGGCACGGGACGCAGCCTCTGCTCCCTGGGCCGTAACGCTCTGCCCCTTGCACAGATGAAACGTCCCTCCGTCGTCTCCTGCATCCTGGACTCGGAGGCCGTGGCCTGGGACCGGGCAAAAAAGCAGATTCAGCCCTTCCAGGTGCTCAGCACCCGAAAGCGCAAGGTGCGCCCCTGTGCCCAGCCCCTCTCCCCCATGCCCCCTGCCTGGCCCCTCTCCTCCATACTCCCTGCCCGGCCCCTCTCCCCCATACCCCCCTGCCTGGCCTTATCCTCTCACCTATGGCAGCTGTGCCCCCTTTCTCCCTGCAGGAAGTGGAGGAATCCGAGATCCAGGTCCAAGTGTGTCTGTACGCCTTTGACCTCATCTACCTCAATGGGCAGGTAAGGCAGCCCCCACTCCCAGCCCCCTTGCCCCACCGCTGGGCCGGCCCCTCCCCCCCAGACCCTCTCTTTTCCCCCCAGTCCCTGGTCCGGGAGCCGCTGTCCCGGAGGCGGCAGCTGCTCCGAGAGAACTTCATCGAGACGGAGGGCGAGTTCGTCTTTGCCACGTCTCTGGACACGGAGGACACGGAGCAGATCGCCGACTTCCTGGAGCAGTCAGTGAAAGGTAGCGGGGGCCCGGGGCCTGGGGGCCGCTCCTGCCCGGCGGAGACGGGGCTCATGGGCGTCTGTCTCCCATCCAGATTCCTGCGAGGGCCTCATGGTCAAGACCCTTGAAACCAACGCCACCTATGAGATCGCCAAGAGATCCCACAACTGGCTCAAGGTGATTGTGCCCCCCATGCCGCCTTGTTTCCTCCTAGGTCCTGTGCCTTTCCATGCTGTCCTGCTCCCCCCCAGGGCCCTGTGCCCCCCATGCTGCTCCCCACCCCACAGAGGAGACATCCTTGTGGCCCCCCTGGATCCCGCCTCCCCACAGCCCCCATCCCTCCCTGCTCCCCATGCTCCATGCTGTGTGGGAGCCCCTGCCGTGCCCCCCTGAGTTCTTCCCCCCTGTAACCAGCTGAAGAAGGACTATCTGGAAGGCGTCGGCGACACCCTGGACCTGGTGGTGATCGGGGCCTATCTGGGCCGGGGAAAGCGGGCCGGGCGCTACGGGGGCTTCCTGCTGGCGGCCTTCGACGAGGACAGTGAAGAATTCCAGGCCATCTGCAAGGTGGGGAAATGCCCGGGGGGCAGCAGGGACTCTCGGGGCGCAGCTGGGCTCGCTCCCTCTGCTCGCCTGCCAGGGGCCGTGCTCCTGGGCTGGGCAGAGACTGCACGCTCCTGACAAGCTTTCTTTCCCTGTCCTCCCTCTCCTCAGCTGGGCACGGGCTTCAGTGACGAAGAATTGGAGGAACATTATCAGAGTCTCCAGGTGAGAGCCGAGGGAGCAGCCGGAGCCCCTACTGGTGCTCCCCTCTGTGCCCATGACCCTGCTGGTGCTCCTCTCTGTGCCCATGACCCTGCTGGTGTTCCCCTGTGCCCATGACCCTGCTGATGCTCCCCTCTGTGTCCATGCCTCTGCTGCTGCTCCCCTCTGTGCCCATGACCCCGCCACTGCTCTCCTGTATGTGCCCATGACCCTACTGCTGATCTCTGGGTCTAATCCCAAGTCCCCAGCTGGCTCTCACCCCAGGCCCTGCCCTCCCCTCCCAGATAGTTCCCTATGCCACCGGCGGCTCCCTTTCCTCTCCGACCTGACCCTCTGGCCCCTCCCCAGGCCCTCGTGATTCCTGCTCCTCGTTCCTACGTCCGGGCTGAGGGGGTCGTACTCCCGGACCACTGGTTAGAGCCGACCACTGTGTGGGAGGTCAAATGTGCTGATCTCTCCGTCTCCCCGATCTATTCGGCAGCCCGAGGACTGGTGAGTACACCAGCAGAGTTTGTCTTGGGAGAAAAGGTCTCACCAAGGCGGGCATGGCAACGCGCCCCCCCCCCCCTTCCCCGGGAAACTCCCCCCAAACAGGACAGATCTGATGGCCTGGGAGCCCTTCCACCCACCCTCCGTGCTCAGGCTCTCCCCGTAGCTCGGCTCTTGGCTTTGGGGGCCCCCGGCTGGGAAGGCCTCCGCTCGTGAGTCCTGGGGAGAATCTGGGCAACTAGGCAGCAAAGTGGAAAGAGCTGAGCCTGAAGTCAGGAAGCCCTGGGCTCCAATGTGGCCTCAGACACTGGCTAGGCGACCCTGGACAAGTCTGCCTCAGTTGATTCAACTGTAAAATGGAGACAATAGCACCTGCTTCCCAGGGTTGTGAGGATCAAGTGAGGGATGTGGAAGGTGCCCATTTCTTGGTACATAGTAGGTGCTTTAGCACACAGGTGACTTAACGAAAGCTTGTGGGCTGGGCAGGGAAGCAAGGCCACTGAAGGGAGAGGGGTCACCCTAAGAGGCAGGAATACCGGCCATTCGTTAATGCTCGTGCCCTACGCCATCTTCGCTTCCCCTTCCCCCCCAGGTGGAGAGCGACAAGGGCATCTCCCTGCGCTTCCCCCGATTTGTCCAAGTTCGAAAAGACAAGAAACCAGAAGAGGCAACTTCCAGTGCCCAGGTATTAGGGGAGAAAAGCTGGCAGGGAGGGTGAGGCCGAGGCCTGGCACGCTAGCGCTTCATGGCTTTGCTTGTGCCCCTCCCCCCCATAGGTGGCCCATCTGTATAAGAAACAGCAACAGATTCAGAACCAGCAGGACGCGGAGGCCCCCGACTTTGAACCTGAAGATTTCTATTAGCTCCCCCAGCCTACTTTGGGGAGCAGAGCACAGGTGCTATCGATGACCAATAAAACTTTGGGACTCCACAGCTGTGGACTGACTGTGTGGGGGAAGGAAAGGGGGCACCACTCCACAGCATGGTCTGAACGCAGGGGGTGGGACCTATTGGGATCCGGGAGCCCCCCAAAAACACAGACATACAGAGCCCAGGACAGTCTGTTCATTTATTAGTTACAAAGCCTTAGGTCCAGGTCCCCCTCAAGTCTCCCAGCCAAAACCCACCACCACCATCCCTGCCCAACCACCCCCACAAGCGGCCTAATCTTCAAATAAAAGCCCCAGGTTTGGAGGGGAAGCTCCCCCTTAACTTCTTTCCTGAGGTCAGTGCCCAATGCCTTCATCAAGGTATATTTAGAGATTGGCAGGAGAGGGTTTGCCTTGCTTGCAAAACCCGGCCCTGCCCTCCAGGAGAGAGGAAGCCCACAGCAGGGTGGCCCTTAAGTGCTCCTCAGCCTCTGGCTTCGGGCCTTGTACACCTCGATGAGCAGGTCTTTCACGTACTGGATCTCGCGCTCTACCGACTCGGCCCGCTCCCGCAGCTCCCGGTTGCGGGCTTCTAGGCCCTGGCACTCGCCCTCCAGGGCTTCTCCCTCTGCCCGTTTCCTCTGGCGGTACCTGAGTGCAGCTGACTTGTTCTGGTCACGTTTTTTCTGTTTTCGGTCTCCCCTCGAAGGGGGCACGGGGTAAGGGGCTGGCCGAGGGGGCGGTGGGGTGGGCAGGGGTGCTCGGAAGACCTCCCCGCCTTCCCCTTCGCTCCGCCCGGGCTCCCCGCCACAGTAGAAGGTCAACAGATCAAGAGTATCGAGAGGAGCCTGAGGGAGGTCAAAGGGGGGCAGAGGAAGGGATACTGGCACTGGGGAGGGGGGTGGGAGAGGGGCATCCAAGAAGAAGTCTTCCATCTGCTCCAGCTCCTTCTTCAGCAGGGAGGCCATGGCCTCAAGGTCTGGAGGGGAAGGAGATGGAGATGGTGGCGGGAGGGCACCGGGGGCTGCAGGGGGCTCCAGGGGGAGCAGGGCAGTGAAGTCCACCCGCTCTGTCATCCAGTCCGAGAAGCCATCACCTAGGCGGGCGAGGGGCAGGGGTCAGGCAGGGAAGCTCCCCACCCTTGCCCCCCTCTTCCTTCCCTCTGCCTTACCTGCCAGGGGCTCGCTCCCCCCGGGGAGTCCCCCCTCCAGAACCCCTCCCAGGGCCTCATAGGGACCCAGGGGGGCGGGGGCCAGGGGGAGCTTCCCGTAGTCCACCCGCCAGCCTAGCCCGCTAGCTGGGAGCAGGGCCCTGTCCAGCTCCAGCCCCAGGGCTGCCAGGAGAGACATGGCGGCCAGGACTGCACAGGCTTCGAAGACCGGGCGGGCACGTGGAGGCCGAGGCAAGACCCAGCTGGAGGAGGCTCCGGTGAGGGTGAAAGCTGCTCAGCGGGAAGGTGGCAGAGGTGGAGAACCTAGGGAAGAACAGAGGGGGCGGGAGGGAGTAGAGTTAGAGGCTCTGCCCCCTCTTGCCCATTGGCTGAGGCAAAGCTGTGCACCTGGAGGTGTGAAGAAGGCGGGGCTAAGGCCAGCACCCTCCCTCCTCCAGCCCATTGGCTGAAGAGACCCGCCCCTCAAGGAGCTACAGGCTAGGTCCCGCCCTTTCCCAGGGGAGTTTGTTAGGGCCCCACCCACCATTCACCGCCCCTAAGACGGCCCCGCCCCGGGAGCCTCACTGCTCTCCCCAAAGGCTTCCTATAAGCCCGGCCCTCCCTGCCCTCCTGTAAAGGTCCCGCCTCCTCCGTGAAAAGGCTCCACCCACCCCCGATGGCTGGCCCGCCCCATCTGAAGGGGCCAATCTAGGAAGCTCCGCCCCTTCCCCAGATTGTTCCATGAAGCCCAGGCTTCTCCCTAGAAGGGCTCTACAAAGCTCCGGCCGTCCCTAGAACGCTCCGCAGACTTCTACCAGACCCCTCCCCCTCCTTGACAGGTGCGCGCATTTAGAGTAAGGCAGGTAACGGAGAACTGCACATGCGCCCAGGCTGAGCGCAGCCCTGCAGTCTCAACTCCATCCTCCCGGAGTGGAGGAGGCGCCGGGGACTCAGTGCGCAGATGCGGGCGGGAAGGTGCGCTCCGGTACTCACTCCATGGCGGCGAAGGAGGGCGAAGGCCCCGGTGGTGAAGGAGGCGGCAGAAGCGGGGGGGAGCCGAGAGGCCGAGCGCAGCAGGCGCCGAAGCGCGGCAGGGGCGGCGGGACGGAACTACAGGGCCATGGCCCGAGGCGGGCGAGCGAACTGTCTGTGAGCAAACGACTATAGCAGGTGGAGAGAAAGAAAATGAGGCGTCCCCCGCAAGCGGGCGCGGATATAGGGCGCAGCGCAGCTCCGAAGATCCTTCCGCGCCCCGCCCCCCTGTCATCGGGCTCCGCCCCTGCCGGCTCCCAAGCCTCCACCTCACCTGCCTTCTTGGTAAAGTGAGGCAGGCGCTAGACCCGAAACTAGGATCAGGCTCCGCCCCGTCTGTGTTCCTACCAGACCCCACAACGGGGTCTTTGCCCACTCGTCTCCGGGCCGTGTTTTCATGCCTGGTTACCATCCCCTCCAGGAGCTCACCTGCTCACGAGCTACACACCCTGCCGTGTCTCCCCCCGCCCCAGTTCCCCAGTCTGCGCTTAAACGCTATGCATGTCACGTGGTGCCCTAGCAGTGGCTGCAGTGCGGACCAATGGGCGCAGCTGACCGGGAGTGTGGACACGTGCTAGGGGACTCGGCTACACGTGGGAAGCGCTGCCCTCTGCCTGGGAGGCTGCGGAGACACCCCCAAGGCCCTGCCTGGGCCCGAGCCCCTCGCCTCAGGGCCTCTGCCTCAGTCTGATCAACCCCTCTCTCCCTCATGCTGCCCTTCCTGCCCTCCCCCCAAGCAAGAACCGAGAGAGACGGACACACACTCCCTACAGAAAGTGGTAGCAACCTGACGGTGCCCTGTGGCTGCTGGCTGCTACTGTTGTAATTAGCATTATTATGCTAGCTGCGGTTTTCGCTCTATTCTAATATGGCCGCTGCTGGCTGCTATTATTACATTGTTACTAATGCTAGCTGCTGTTATTATTATTACTGATGCTAGCTACTGTTATTACTGATGCTAGCTATTGTTACTACTGATGCTAGCTGCTGTTATTATTACTGATGCTAACTGCTATTATTATTATTACTGCTAGTTGCTATTATTACTGATGCTAGCTGCAGTTATTACTGATGCTAGCTGCTGTCATTATTATTATTACTGCTAGTTGCTGTTATAACTGATGCTAGCTGCTGTGATTATTACTGATGCTAGCTCTATTATTATTACTGCTAGTTGCTATTATTACTGATTCTAGCTGCTGCTATTATTATTATTGATGCTAGCTGCTATTATTAATGTTGTTTGTTGTCCTGCATTTGCACCTAAGCTCTCCCGCTTGCTTGCTCACCTCAGTTTCCTCATCTGCAAACTGAGGAGCTTGAAGGAGGGGCCTCTGAGAGGCCCTCCCGCTCTCCACCCAGATTCCCTTGGGAGGAGAAGGCCATAGGGAGCCGACCCTCAGCACCCCAGCAGCCGCCCTGACTCTGCTTTCAGTCCGCTTGGCTAGTGGGGTGGCCGGCTCCCCCTGCCTGGCCTCTGGGCCTTTTGGGGGTCTGGGGGCCATCTCAGTCCAGCCCCCTCCTTTTACAGGAGACGGAAATGCGGCTTCGAGAGGGGCCCAGGTCACAGGAGTCCTGCGCCCCCCAGTGCCCTGCCCTATTCCGCCAGGCTGGTCCTGTGTGGCAGGTGCCAGTCTCCCCGCCCCCTCCCCAGCCCCTAGCACACCCCAATTTAGAGCCCGTGGTTCCTGTCCCCTGGGGATGAAGGCATGCGCCACCTGTCAGCAGCCAGAAACCCAACACCCCTCCCCCTCCCCCCTCCCCAGCACAGCCGGCTGAATGGGGGGAGGCGAACCTGGGTGGGGTTGGGGACTTTTTGTTGGGGCGGAGGGACCAGGCACAAGGAGTGAGTTGTTGGGCTCATTGCAGTCAGGTTGCATCAGCCCTAGTTCTGAAGTGGGGAGGGGAGTGGGGGGATTCTCTAGGGGCCCCAGTTCACCTGGCAACAACTCCTGATTGGCTGGATCCTATGGCAGCAGAGGAGCACCCTAGGGAGAATACCTGAGCACAAAGAAGGGGGAGGAGCCCTTGGGCTGCTGTCGCTTCCCCCCCCCCAAACCCGGTCAGTTCAGGGGTCCAAGGTACGCCCTACTTCTTCAAAGCCCCTTACCCACCCCACTCAGAGAGCTAACCCCAAGTCCCATGAAGTCCACCTTCTGACCACGAAGTCTCAGGGCTTCGGGAGCTCAGGCTGGATGAGCTGGCCCCTTTCAGACACGGGGTGGGGGGTGGTTCTGGAGCCAAGGCCACGGTCAGTAGGGGAAAGGGAAGTTCGTGGGCGGGCGAACCAGGCACACTCTAGCCCCGTGGCCTCCCTGCCCTGGCCCTCCTGGCCCAGCCTCCTCCTGGCACCCCCTTGGTTTCAACCTGAGGGATGGGGGCCAGCTTGCCAGCTATCTGCTGGCGCCCACTCCAGCTCAGCCCGATCTCCCAGTCCCTGCACTGCTCCCAGACCCTCAGGTGCCCATCGCCCCACGCGCTGCCTTTAGAGAAAGAAGGGTCCTCAGCAGCCGTCTCAGGCCCACCTTTCCCACAGACCTACAGGGTGTCCGCCCTTTCAGACTGGCAGTCTTTAGTGACCAATGTGCTTTCTGCAAGTCTTTGCTCCTTTTGAGCCAGCAGTTGAAGGAGGGCACAGTCCCTGACAGTCTGGGAAACGGAGGCCCAGCCAGACTAGGGACAGCAAGACCCGCCAGCATCAGAGTGGCCCATGGCTCCACGCCTGCCCCACCCCCATCCGGATCACCAGCCCCTGGTCCCAACATTCCCTCTGCAATGGGAGCACACCAGCCTCGAATGAAGACCCTCCCTCTTGGGAATCCCCCACCTCCAGGCAGCACCTCCCCAAGAAGCCTCTCCCTCCCTCCTCTTCCCAGCTCTTCCACCTTCCAGGCCCTCAGGAACCTGAAAATAGCTAGCATGTCCTCCTGCCCCCTACCCGCTCCAGCCTCCTTCCAGCCTAAATGTTCCCCTTTCTGCCAGAAAGGGGGGATCCTTTTGGAAGGAAGGAAGGAAGGAAGGAAGGAAGGAAGGAAGGAAGGAAGAGAGGGAGGGAAGAGGGAGGAGGGAGAGAAGGAAAAAAGAAATAAAAGGAGGGAGGGAGGGAGAGAAAAAAGAAATAAAGGGAGGGAGGGAGAGAAGGAAGGAAGGGAGGGAGGAGGGAGGGAGAGAGGAAGGAAGGAAGAAGGGAGGAAAGAAAGAGGAAGGCTGAATAATTTCTTAGGTGACAGATTATCAAGCACTTAATTCCTGGCCCCAGCTCTCCAGAAGGGCATTCTAATAGCTTCCATGCCTCATGCCTCCCACTGGCAAGTTCTTCCCAGAACCTCCATTTTGGGGCAGGGGCCTCCCCCTTCCCTTGGGGCTGTCTTCCCTGTTAGAGTGTAAGCTCCCTGAATACAGGGACTGTCTTCATGTGGATCCCCGGGGCTCACAAAGTGCCTCACACTTAGCACTTGTGAGGTGGGGAGCTGTGAACACACTTTGCAGCTGTAATGTGGGCTGTGGGGTGGAGGGGCTGCTAATGCCACACTTGGGCAGTGCCCACACGTGCCCCCAGCTCCTGCCCAGAGGCTGCACTTCTGAACCCGGGCACTCAGCCTGGAACAGTGTCGGGCCCCCTCATCCCACTCGCGTGTCCTCTCTCTTCTTCACCCCTCTGGGCCCCCCTACAGCTCCCCCAGGGGCCCAGATCAGGTGCCAAGCATGGGTGGATACAGGGGGAAGGGCGGAAGCAGGTCACTCTAAGTGGGTCTGCCCTCTGGGGCTGGAGGACTCTGGACTTCTGGGTCACAAAGGACATGGAGAAAACTCCAGCTTCTAGCCAGGTGCTCTGTAGAACCCAAACACCATCCTGAATCACCCGGCCCTGGAACCCCGATCCCCAAGCTGGTCCCCGGATGGACCAAGATCCCTCCAGTTCGGAGACTCTGAGAATGGCATTTTAAAGGACATGTATTCATAAATCAATAATAATTAGGGCGGTTAGGTGTAGATGGTACTGGGCCAGGAAGATCTGGGTTCAAATCTACCCTTAGACACTAGTTGTGTGAACCTGAATAATTCACTTAACCCCATTTGCCTCAGTTTCCTCATGAGCTGGAGAAGAAAACAGCAAACCCCTGTAGCATCTTTGCCAAGAAAATCCCACCTGGGGTGCCAGAGTATCAGTGACTCAACAACTGTTCCAGCAGGCAGGGTGCTAAGACCCCTGCCCCCCAGGAGCTCCTCATCTTATGGGGGAGACCCCACAGGCAAACCACCAGATACCTAGAAGGTGGAGTCAGTATGAAGAAATGGAGGTAATCTGGGGAGGGGCTAGAAGGGAGGAGGCGTGATGGGCACAGTATCAGAAAGGACAGGAGGGAAAGCCTTCCAGGCCGGGGGTCAGCCAGGACCCTTCTCCCACCTCCCCCTCACAGAGCCTCCTGCTTCCCACACCCCCCCCCCGCCCCTACCGATTCCAGCAGGTGCAAGCTCACTCAGTACCCAGGGTAACGGGTCTCTAAGCATCAAGTCTCCATAGCAACCGTCTCCCCCAGCTGCATCTCCACCCCAGCCCCTCCCACTGGACCCTAGGGGCTGCCTCAAAGCTATTGTTGATCAGAGGCAGAAGCAGTTGAACTTCCCAGCCCTGACCCAGACCCCCACACAAGCACTTTGGTCACTCCCAGGGAGGAGCGTCCACCCAGAGTCAGCCATCTGTCTGGAGGCCACTGGTTCTGACTGCCAGAGTCAGATGTTGAGGTGTAGGACACCCCAACAGTGTCAAGGCCCCCCCGGTCGGTGTTGCGGGCTCCCTGGAAGAACTGCACACAGTTTGTGTCCGAGTTAAGGGGCAGAGATTTATCTTGCAAAGAACCAGGAGCAAGAGGATAAATTTATAGGAAAGAGTTGGGTAGGTCCCTGACGTGCTCATCCTTCTGATGATCCAACTGCTCCTTCTCTGGCAGCCCCAAAATCCGTGGCACTCCCCACCCAGGAGACCTTAGGATTGTCCCTGCATCTCCCCTGGAAGCTCTGAGACCCCTGCCCACTTCTGCCCGCCACCAGTCCATGGCCAGGAAGCCCCCTCCCCATTCACCCTCAGTCCCTGACTGGTCCCTGTCCCGGCCACGCCGGGCAGATTTGGAAACTGATCCTTGGGCCCTTGGTAGTGCGGGTCTGGAATCAGGAAGAACTGGGTTCCAAGGTTGCTTTGGACACTTACTAATCCTGAGACATTGGATGAAGAATTTCCTGTCGCTCCCAGGGCTTCCCACGTCCCAGGGAGGGGCTGAGCTCCCCAGGGGAAGGAGCCCCTTCCTTCCACCAATCCCGGAACTCCGGCTGCTGAGGAGCCCAGATTCCCACTCTGTGTGGGTGAGCCCCAAGAAGCGGCACTCTGGGCCAGCTTCCTGCTCTGGCCAAGGGAGGAGGCTCCTTGCAGCTCCAGATGTTGTGGTCTCCTGCGCCTTGTCTGTGGCTCCCATCTTCTGCAATTTCCTGGACCTAGTCTACAAACCACACCTTTCCAAGGGTACCCCATACTTTTTTCCAGGGTAACCCACACTTTTCCTGGGTAACCCCACTTTTCCAGGATAACCCGCACTTTTCCAGAGTAACCCACACTTTTCCAGGGTAACCCACCCTTTTCCAGGGTAACACTTTTCCCAGAAGCACATCAGCAGCCACGAGCCCTCTTTGCTCACCAGCTGCGTCCCCTTCTTCTCCTTTAACTTTCCTTCTTTCACTTCCTCTGACTAACCCAGAGAAGCCCTCCACAGCCCATCAAGTAGCATGAGATCATAACCTTGGGACTTGGGGGATGAACAAGGGTTTTTGAGTTTTCTTTTTTCCAGAGTATTTCATTTTCCCCCAAATCCATGAAAAAACAGTTTTCAACATTCCTTTTGGTAAAACTTTGTGTTCCAAATTTTTCTCCCTCCCTCCCCTCCCCCTTCCCCCAGACACCTGATGAAATGGTTAAATAGCTCTTCAATGTATTTCCACATTTGTCATGTTGTACAAGTAAAATCAGAGCAAAAGGAACAAACCATGAGAAAGAAAAAAAAAAAAAGGAAACCAAAACAGCAACAAAAAGGTGCAAAAACTGTGTTTCCATTCATATTCAGTCCCCACAGTCTCTCTCCCTGGGGTTATATGGCTTTCTTCATCACTGAACAATTGGAACTGGCCTGAATCACCTCATTGTTGAAGAGAGCCATGTCCATCAGAATTGATCATCATATAGTCTTGTTGTTGCCGTGTATAATGATCTCCTGGTTCTGCTCACTTCGCTCAGCATCAGTCCATGCAAGTCTCTCCAGGCCTCTCTGAAATCCTCCTGCTGCCCATTTCTTATAAAACAATAATATTCCATAACATTCATAGACCATAATTTATTTAACCATTGTCCAGTTGATGGGCATCCATTCAGTTTCCAGTTCTTTGCCACCACAAAAAGGGCTCCCCTCAATTTCCAATGTGCTTCGTCTAAATGTTGTTGTCTCTCCCATTAGTTTGTAGGTTTTTTGGAGATCCTTTCCCTCTCTTTGTATCTCCAGGGCTTAGCACAAGCCCTAGCACACAGTAGTTGCTTAATAAATGTTTACTGAGTAACTCATTTAACCTCTAAACCAGAGGAGTGAGCCCTTTGAAGTTACACTGTGAACTGGAAGCAAGATTAGGGAACTGAGAGGGAATTTGTGTGTGTGATCCAGAGAAAAGGGTGGGGATTTCCTTGCCTTTCACCTAGCACAGTCTCTAGCTAATGTTTCTTGACTGAATTCTAGAACAGAATCTGGGGATGGACCAGGGACCCCGGTGATATGAGCCTGTCCCCTGCCCCCAGCAGGCTGGCAGCTCCAGGCTGGGGTACTTTCCTTTTTGGACACGTGGCGAAGTGAACCCCCCAGGAGAAGCTACAAATTCAGTCCTTCTTCTCAAGTTCTAGGCTCACAAAGAATTAAACTTTGCACATTGTCTTTCCTCCATGATTCCCAGGGCAGGGTTAACCACTGTCCCTCTGTGGGCTTCGGAGGTACTTCGGAGGTACAAGCAAGTGTTAGGGAAGCCTTTCTGGGCCTGAGGAGCCGGGCTGGATGGTGGAACTCGTGAGCTTGCTGGCCAGACCCAGCTGAGTCCCGACCCTGACCCAAAACCACAGATCTGTCCCCATCTGGGACCCACCAATCTTGATCCCTAACCCTAGCTAGGAGCCTGACCCAAAAAGTAGTCATTAAAAGGTCCTACCAAATTGGACGGAGGGGTCTCTAGTCGAGTGCCCCGGAGATCCTCCTTGGCCCTGCGCTATTTTATATTTTTACCAGTTATTTGCATCAAGACATAATTGGAAAGTTTAGCAGATTTACAGATGGCACAAGGCTGGGATCCTAGAGCTGGGATCTAAGAAGATCCTGAGAGGCAAAAAGATGGTAGGGATCCATGAACTTTCTACTTTGGGGTTTAAGCAAGCAACTTTACAAATCAAACTGAGCAGTCCCGATTACAGCAACCCCCAAATGGTCAGAGTCTTAGCCCCCAGGGATGCAAAGCTCTCTGCCTTCGTTTAAAGAACCACAGAGCCCCAAGTCGGAAGGGACTTCAGGACCAGCTGGGTCCCCCCAAGAATTCCCTCTCCAACCTGATCCCCTGCACTGTCAGAACATGGCCACCAGGTGGCCACTGTTACGTTCCAGCCACCAGCCGAGTGACCTATTCCATGGGGCCCAGGGATGGTCTCAAAAGGAGCAACAACCCCAATCCTCCTAGAGAGCACTCGCCTTCAAACTCGACTATGTCCTCTCCCACTGACCTGGTGCTCATGCCATGCTGCCGGCTGGCTTCAGACGTGGTCCAGGGCTAGGAAACAAGAAAATGGAAAGTCACTGGGGAGGAAGGAGATTCTGGGACTCTCCACTTGCTCTCATCAGACATTAGGGAAGTCCCAGCTCTCATACTACTTTCATTGCATTGTGATATCCTGATTGCTGTTTGACTGCATGGTGCTGGATAGAGGCAAAAGGAGAAATGGCAGACCAATCAGTTTGCCCCTCTCAATTGTGTCTTTGGCAAACTTTCTGGGTTCATTTTTTTTTATTTTTTTGCACTTTTCTCCCCTGTCTCCCAGTGCTCAGGACAGCTTTCTGGGGTCCCAGGGAGACTCGAGCATCATCCTTCCACCGACCTCTCCAGTATTATGCACAGGACTCCTCACAAGAGTCAGCACAGCATAAATTATCCACTTCCAAACTTAGGAGCAGAAATCGCAGTCACTTCCCAGATGCCATCCTGTGCAAATGCACCAAAGGTCATTTTGCAGAGCTTATTGTTTGCTAAAAAATAAAAAAATTTAAAAAAAAAGCATGGTCCAATGTGAAAGCCATGGGGAAGGGATAACTCCTGTCTGTCTCTCTGTGTCTCTGTCTCTGTTCCTCCCTCCCTCCCTTTCTCTCTCTCTCTGTCTGTCTCTGTCTCTGTCTCTCTGTCTGTCTCTCTCTGTGTCTCTCTCTCTTTCTGTCTGTCTGTCTTTCTCTTTCTCTCTCTCTCTGTCTGTCTCTCTTCCTGTCTCTGTCTCTGTCTCTCTGTATGTCTCTATCTCTTTCTCTGTGTGTCTCTCTCTGTCTCTCTCCCTCCCATCCTCCCTCCCTCTCTCTCTCTCTCTCTCTCTCTCTCTCTCTCTCTCTCTCTCTCTCTCTCTCTCTCTGTTTGTCTCTCTGTCTCTGTCTATATATATATGTCTATATTATTGTTTTTAGTAAATGTTATAATTATTTCTGCATTTGCCTTCTAATGAGTAAATGTTACAGTAGTTCTTATTTTTGTCTAACATTTAGCATAGATTCCATGTTTAAGAGTCAAAAAAATGAATAAATAATTAAATAAAAAAGCATGGTCCAACTAATGCCTTGTTGGGAGAGTTGTGAAATGATCCATCCAGAGCAATTTGGAATTAGGCCCAAAGGGCTACAAAAGTGTGCATCCCCTTTGATCCAGCAGTGTCTCTACTGAGTCTGTATCCCAAAAAGCTCATAAAAAAGGGGAAAGGACCTCAAGAAACTTACAAACTAATAGGAGAGACGACAAACAGATACAGATATGGACAAAGCAAATTGGAAATTGAGGGGAGCCCTTTTGTGGAGGCAAAGAACTGGAAACTGAGTGGATGCCCATTACCTGGAGAATGGCTGAATAAATTATAGTATATGAATGTTATGGAATGTTGTTGTTGTAAAAGAAACGACCAGCAGGATGATTTCAGAGAGGCCTGGAGAGACTTGCATGGACTGATGCTGAGGGAAATGAGCAGAACCAGGAGATCATTGTACACAGTAACAAGATTATGTGATGATCAATTGTCATGGACGTGACTCTTCAACAATGCAGTGATCCAACAGGCTTGCGATGGGAAATGCCAGCCACATCCACAGAGAGAACCATGGAGACCGAGTGTGGATCAGTGCACAGTATTTTCACCTTGTTTGTTGTTGTTTGTTTGTTTGTTTTTCCTTTATTATGCCTTTTTCTCTTTTGGTCTGGTTTTTTGGGGAGTGCAGCATAACAAATATGGAAATATGTTTAGAAAAATTGCACATGTTTAGCCTTAAAAAACCAAAACCAAAAACTGGTCCAACCCATAAAAATACAGAGAACTTTACATTAAAAAAATTACAATAACACAAAGATAACAAAAAAATAAAAATAAAAATTAGAAGGAACTCTGGGCTTCCACTCTCAGAAAAAGGATTTCAAAAACCTAGCTGAACTCCCCAAACACAGAGTTCTCTCCACTTGGTTCCCATCATCCCTTCATGTAAAGAACCAAATCACTCTGGCCAGGAAAATTCATCAGGGTCTTTGTAGTCCCTGCAAAGCCAGCCAAGGCATAGTGGAATTACACAACATAGCAACCAATACATAAAAGGAGATAATATGGTATAATTTATTCAAAGAGAATTGATTAATAGACAATTAAAGAGATAAAGGATTATTACTCCAGGCTCTCAGAAAAACCATCTTCATCCACCACACGTACATCACTTGATAATACATACTCTGTCTTTGCATCTCCCTCAGAGCACAACATTAAACAAACTAGGTGATCCAATGGATAGAGTGCCAGGTCTGGAGTCAGGAAGACCTGAATTCAAATATAGCCTCGATTATTAGCTGTGTGACCCTAGGCAAGTCACTTAATCCAGTTTACCTCAGTTTCTTCTTCTGTAAAAATGAGCTGCAGAGAGGTGGTAAGTTTCTTTGCCCAGATAACGCCAAATGGGGTTACAAAGAGTCATCAGAAACACAACAAAAATAGCATTCGATCTAGAAATAGCACAGGCAAGCATAATGGCAAAAAACCACAGACCCGGAAGGAATTGCAAGATGAGGTAAAATTAACACACTCTCATAAAAATAGTTAGAGTAGAGGCGTGCTACCAATAGAGAGGAAATTTGCAGAACAAGAAAATCATTCTGAAACTTACTTAGAAGGCAATTATTACATCATGTGCCGCTCTACAGCCCTGCAATAAATGTAATACTTGACAGCATTCAAAGGAAGCAAGGTTATCTCCAAAAAGCTGCTCTGATTTAGGAAGGGGCCATAATTACAGTCTGACCCAAAAGAGGAGGTGAGAAAAAACAAATTTTTCTCTTATGGGGTCCCTGAGAAACAAGGGGATCCACCCGGCAGAGTCCCATCTTTCAGTGGGTCCCCACAGGATCCCAGATGAAATTTCACCATCCGGAGCAGTGGCTGGTGAGACGTGGCGTGGCTGAATTCACCAATCACTGTCCTTTAGGTGTCCTCGACAATTGCCCTAGAATCAGCTTTGGGGGAGCCCTTTTGCCAATTCAACCATTTATTAAGCACTTAAGTATGGGCTTATTAAACTACTTATTAAGTACCTATCATGTACTAATTAGACCATGTAGTAATTATCCATGATGGGCTAATTAAACCATTTATTTAGTGCCTGCTGGTGCCAGGTCCCCATGGGACGTAGTGGGTGCTTAATAAATGTTTATTGAATTTCCTTGATGAATTCTGCTCATTAGCTCTTCACATTTCAACACTGGGGGAGACCAAGACAAGAGGTTCCAATATGACCATCCCCCTTCACAGTGACCATCTTAGCCTTCCACTATGGCCATCGCCCTCCTCAGTGACCACCTCAGCTTTCCAATATGGCCATCCCCCTTCTCAGTGACCACCTCAGCCTTCCAATACAGCCATCCCCCTTCTCAGTGACCACCTCAGTCTGCCATTCAGGACATCCACTTGTCCGGGGGGCTACAGAAAGGGCTCTTGTGCAGTTGGGGATTGGATTGGAGGCTTCTGGGGTCCTGACTCTAGGCAGACCCTTCCCAGACTGACCATCCCTTCCTCCTTGTTGGTCCAGTCGAACCCCCCACCTCCTCAGTGTTCCCTGAAGTCCACCTTTCATCTCTCGCCTTTGAGTTTAGTTATTAAGTGCCCCCCAGGGCCAGGAAGGCCCCCCTCCTTCCTCTCTTTCAGAAGCCACAGCTTTATTCCAGGCTCAGATCAGGGACCTTTATGCCTCCACCTGGGCCTCCCGTGCTGCCGGGGCTCTCCCCTGGTCACATCAGTGCATCAAGGCCCCGGGAGCCCACTGGGGTGGGAATTTCTTGCACTAACTCACGGTGGCCACCCTCCTGCAGCTTGTACCTTAGGAAGGGGCTCAGAGAAGGCTCAAAGTCCAGGTCTTCTGGTCCCCAGGCCATGACCAGAGCATCTGCCCTCAAGGTGCCAACTTGGCTGGAAATCCTTCCTCTACCTCACCTACTTCTCCAGCTGAGCTCCAGAAGGAAGCCCCACAGGTTCCTTTTTTTTGTCTTTCTAGCCCTGGGGGGCAAGGGACTTGCCCACTTTTCCTCAGTTTCCTTAGTCACCTCACAGGTTTATCAAATGAGACATCGGCAAAGCGTTTCCCCACGGTAGCAGCACATAGTAGGTGCTTAGTAAGGAGCTTCTTGCCTTCCTTCCCAGGGCAAGCCTTATCCCCAGTAGGCAGTTTAATACATGTTAGCGGAATAAAATATGTTTGCTTCAAACGAGTTTTATTGTTAACAGAATCAGGCAAAAATAAATGGGTGAAAGAGAGGCAGATTGTGTCTTCCGGCCTGGACGCCGTGGGAGGAGCGCCTTGTCCAGGTCTCCCATGGCCCTGCGCCCGGGGAGCCCTGGAAAGGATGGTCTCCCAGAACCCTTCCACACCGAGGCTCCGATCCTGAGGGGCTGGACTCAGCTTTGTGGGTTCGATCTCCTCAAAACCACTCATCACTGGCCAACAACACCCCAAGTCCCAGTTGGCCACTCTACTGTAAATGGCTCATTTCTTTCTCTCCCAGACTCATTGATTGATTTTCGACCAGATGAAAGAGGCCAATTTTTGGTCCCAATTGCCTCCTAGCCTTACTATGGCCAAACCGAGTCCTCTCATTAAAGACCTTAGCTTATAAAGGTCGAGGTCTCCCACTGCCTCCGATGACCTCACCGAACTACAGGAACCCGGTGGCTTCCAGTCCTGAGCCTGGCCCCCCAGAAACCACAGCTCAACGTGTTCTTTGGGAAGCCAAGGACTCCAACGTCACCGGACTTTTGGGGCCTCCCCAGGGAGTCACTTCCTCTATCTCACACATTCCCTCCCCCCAGCGTGCCCTCCCCTCCCCGGGAGGTCTGGGGAAGTCTCCTGGAGACTTGGATCTGGGAGCCCCCTGACCCAGGGAACAGGCTGCTCAGGTGTGCACGGGGGACAGTGTGGTCAGCGGGATGGGGCAGCCCGCCTTTTCCCCATCACAGAAAATGAATGAGCCGCAGACTCCCTCCCAGGGCCCAGGACAAAAGCAGACAACAGCCAGCATCAGGAGAAAACCCAAACTGCTTCCTCCAAGGTAAAACCTTTGGGGGGCTGCAGAGTAAAACACCTTTAGCCTGGCCAGGTACCACGGAGCAGATCGGGGCGCTAGCAGGGCAGGCGAGGCGGCCCCCCACACACCAAGAGGGCTGCTACAGACTGACAAGCGGGTCTGTGCCAATGTTGCCCAAGAGATCTCTTAGGGATTCTAGTTTCTAAGGTTTGCACACACACACACACACACACACACACAGGCAGGCAGGAGGTGTGGGGGAAAACAGAAAGAGAATTGCTTGAAATTCAAAAAGATGCGAGTTCTAATCCCACCTTTGACACTCTCCATGTCATTGTGAGCAAGTCATTTCACGCTTCAGACCTCAGTTTCTGTGACATCTGTAATCCTTCTGTGGAGGTTAGGGAGACTATTCCTGTATAGGGACACTAAAATGATGGGGTGATACCCAAAAATATTTTGGGGTTACAGGTTGACATCGCAAATCCTGTCAAAAGAATCTGAACGCTTAGTCCTCCTCCAAATCAAGGGGCAAAGATTTTATTAAGCTGCTAAGAGTGTAACAGCCTTTAGCAAGGTAAAAGGGGTTTAGCAATTAACAAAAGGGGGGAGATAAGTTCCCTAGAGGGACTCATAATTAGCCAGGAGGAAGATGCCAGACTCCATAAAGTGGAATTAAAACACTGACTGGCAGGCTATTTCTTTTTTTTTTTTTTTTTTAGAAACCAGTGTTCAGCTTTTTTGCTTTTTTTTTTTTTATTAAAGCTTTTTATTTGTATAACATATGTATGGGTAGTTCCCCAGCATTGATCTTTACAAAGCTTTCCATTACAAATTTTACCCCCAGTCCCCTCCCCTCCCCTAGATGGCAGGAAGTCCACTACATGTTAATAATGTTGAAATGCTTGACAAGTTATGGCAGAAAAATCCTATCTACAAGAAAAAAAAAAAGAATCAGAGAAAGGAAACACAATGCAAGCAAATATCAATAGAGATCATGAAAATGTTACGTTGTGGTCCATATTTCATTTCCCTCTCTCTGGGTCTATATGGTTTCCTTCAGTGAACAATTGGAAGTGGTTTGAGACAATTCTTTGTTGCAGAGAGCCATGTCCATCAGAACTGATCATCATGTAATATTGTTGTTGCTGTGCATATTGATCTCCTGGTTCTGCTCGTTTCACTCAGCATCAGTTCATGCAAGTCCCTCCAGGCCTCTCTGAAATCGTCCTGCTGGTTGTTTCTTACACAGCAATAATATTCCATGACATTTATATACCATAATTTATTCAGCCATTCTCCAATTGACGGGCATCCATTCAGTTTCCAGTTCCTAGCCACTACAAAAAGGGCTGCCACAAACATTCTTGCCCATGTGGGGCCCTTTCCCTCCTCTAAGATCTCTTTGGGATATAGGCCCAATAGAAACACTGCTGGGTCAAAGGGTATGCACAGTTTGACAACTTTTTGAGCATAGCTGGCAGGCTATTTCTAAAGGGGATTTAGCACCTAAAGGAGTCAGGGAAGATCATCTTTTATAGGAGAAATATAGGCTCAGGAGGCTGACATATAACTTGGTGGTTTTCTGAGTAGATGCAGTAAGGTGGAGTTACTAGAGACTTCCACCTGTGCTGGGACTGTAATGAAAAGTCCACTTGAACAAAAGGCCTGGTCGTGGTTCTTCCTTCTCTAAGAGGACCAAAATGACTTCACCAACTTAGAGTCCAGTTACAATGTGTCCACTGTGGCTGATCGGGCCAATATGAGCTCGGAGTGCTCGGCCACACATAGTCCCTATGAATATCTGGGAGCTTCTTTAACTTAGCGCATCTCATGTTTCTTCTGAGATAATTTAATTCTGCCTTGCTCAGGGAGCACAGCACTTTCTCTGAGGAGGGCACGCCATGCTGGGCAGTCCTGTGCCAGTGTCTCCTGTGTCATATGGTCAATTCTTTTTTTTCACATTAATATCTCTTTATTGTGTCCCCAGTCCTCCCTCCTTGAGCTTTCTTTTTTTTTTTTACCTTTATTAAAGCTTTTTATTTACAGAACATATGCTTTATAATATACTTTTAGATCTGGTACAGCAAGGCCACCTTCATCATCAGCCTTTATTTTTCATTAATTCCCTCGATATTCTTGCCTCTGTCTCTTCTGTCTCTCTCCTCTCTCCTTGTCTTTCTGCCTCTCCCTCCCTATTTTCCTCTCCCCCTCCCCATCTCTGTCTCTCTCTGTAGCTCTCTTTGTCTCTCTTGGTCTCTGTCTCTGTGGCTCTCTCTGACTTTATTTCCATCTGCACATCTGTGGGGGGCCCTTCCCCCCTCTCCCTGGATCTCGGGTCTCTTTGTTGACCCCTCTGGGTGCTCGTGCCTCCTTTGCCCCCACAATCCCTCTGTGACTGCCTGGTCTCTCACGTCTCTCCATGGGACCACTCCAGCAGCTTCTCCACATCCCCATCTCTTCATTTCTAAGTGGGGGGCCCCCACGTGGCCTCTGTCTGCATCATAATCAGGATGGTTTCTGGGGAGGGGGGAGCACCTGGATGAGTCTGTATTCTCTAACCCCCCATGGGATCCTCCCTGTTTGAGGGGCACAAGGCCCAAGCGCCAAGGCTCAAAAGGCTGCCCCTCCGTGCCCAAGTGCCACAGGGCAAGTCCCTGGGCATCAGCTGATTCCTCCTGCAGTGCCCGGCTTGGATGGGGAGGAAGCTTCAGACTCAGCACTGGGGCACTGACTTCTCCCACAGGCTCCTCACTGGAACTTCTGGTGCCCATCATGTGCTTCTGAATCACCCTCTGCGCCTCGGGCTGCATTTAAGGCCTTTCTCAGCTTCCTCTGAGCTCTGGAAGAAACCAGAAAGGGCTTCCCTGACCAGCCCTCCACCCACTTCTCCAATATCCCCCATAAGACACAGGTTGAGAAAGTCTGGAAAGGGCGAGAAAAGGGGGGCACACAGAGAGAGCCTGGCATCTTACCTTAGACATAGAAACGGGGGGCCGCTGCCTGACCCTCCGCAGCGCCCTTGCCCAGGCCCTGACTCTGGCTTTCCCCGGCCCTCCACCCCCTTACACCGGCAGTCACGGGCACGTTATCATCCCGCCATAGGAGACGCCCCGTCTGTGGGTCCAACATTGTCCCGGATCCCAAACCCGGCCGGCCCAGATAAACAGTTTGCATTTCAAGTCCTGGGGGCCTCAGCTGGGAACCCCTAACCCCGGCTCTGAGGGCAGAAATGTGGTCAGGACACGTTTAATCCACATTAGCATGTCCTCCATCACTTTGCTGAAGTTTAGACAGTGAACAAAAGAAATCAAGCCTGGATTTGTGGTGGCTGTCAACTGCACAAGGGTTTACACTGAAAATTTAACAATCGGGCAGCGGAGAGAGCACCAGCCCTGAAGTCAGGAGGACCTGAGTTCAAATCTGGTCTCAGACACTTCCTAGCTGTGTGACCTTGGGCAAGTCACTTAACCCCAATTGCCTCAGCAAAGAAAAAAAAGAACATTTAACAATCGGCTCTGGTGTGAGGTGGCTTCCACCCATCCCTGCCTTTAAATAAACACTACAGGCCAGGGAAATCATCCTTTGCCTTCTGGTCTTCACACGCGATCCCAAACATCTTGAGTGAGTCAGTCAACAGGCAAGAATGAACCTTTTATCAATGCAAAAGGATGATCCGGGCTTTGGGTTAGACCCAGCTAGTGGAGGGAGGCGGTTTGTTATGAGGGGACCCATGAGCCCCCCAGCCATTTCTCTTGGGCTACCTATGAAAATAGCAAAGGGACAATCAGCAGGAGAGGCCACTGAGAAGGAGTGGACTTCAGGGAGGAAAGCAAGGGAAGGTCCCTCCACCGGCCTATTCGTTAGCCGGGCTGGGAGAGTCAGGACTCGAGAGCCGCCCAGGACGACTGCGGCTGAAGAAAAGGCGGCAGCACCTGGGGAGAGGATGTCCCGATCCGGAGCCTGCGAAGGTCAGAAGGCCCCATGTCCGGCCGTCCCAAAGCAGTGTTCTTGGGGCAGCAGCCGCCTGAGCGTGAGGAACTGAGCCAGACCCGGGAGTCGCCGGGCAACCCAAGCAAAGGCACCTGCAGGAGCCCACAAGGCGATTCCACGCCAACAGAAGGCGAGATGGAGACGTTGGCCCTTGGCGGTTCTAGGGGAAGGATGCTTTAACCTAATAATAGAACTCCCTTCATCATCCGACTTCTCTAGAACCAGCCTCCCTTAAATGACTAACCACAAGACCGTTCTGCTCTCAGGGAAGTCCCCATCAGTCCCTGCTTCTCAAACAGCAGCACCCCAGGTCGGGGTTCTCAAAACTGAAGCCCTGGACGTCAGCCAGCCGAGAAATAAGCTCCGAGGACCCTCCGGGCTTTGGGAGCCACTTCAGCAGACTCAACATTGCTTATTGTGTCAAACACCAGGACACCGATTCTTGTCCTTGACCTAAATGCACAAGGGGTGTCTGGGAAGTCCCAGTGTATGGAACAACGGGCGTGGAATCAGAAAGCTCCGAGTTCAAATCCAGCCTTAGATACGTAGTAGCTGTGTGACCTCTGATTGCCTCAGTTTCCCCATCAGTAAAATAGGGATCATAATAGCACTGCCTCCCAGGATGGTTGTGAGGATCAAATGAGGCCGTATTTGTAAGCCGTGTAGCACAGTGCCTAGCACATGCTAGGTGCATAATAAATGCTTATTTCTTTCCTTCAACATTTCCTACCCATTGACCCTGGATAAATCACCTCCCCTCAGTTTGCCTCAGTTTCCTAAAATGTAAAATGGAGATAATAGCCCCTACCGCCCAGGATTGTGGTGAGGATTCAATGAGATAAGATCTATAAAGGGCTTCCTAAACTTTGAGAAGTTATATAAAATATAAGCACTATTATTACTCTTCCACAGTTCAAGCCAACAAACATTAAGTGCCTACTGTGTGCCAAGGATGCCACTTAATGCTGGGGATGCAAAGAAAGGTAAAAGACAGGCGACGGCTTGGTCTGGTTGGAAAACACATTCATAGGTGACTGGAGCTGGTTGGGGAGATGCTCTTGGCTGAGAGATCCATTAACAAAGCTTCGGGATCCCCAGATCACCTATCCCACATCGAAGCCTTCATCTCCTTCCCAACATTCCCGGATCCATCGCTTTGTTTTCTACTGCCCTCACTACTGAGGCGGCTGGGCGGTCCTCCCCCCGGGAAGGTGGGAGGCGAGGAAGGACATGGGCTCCGTCTGGACCCGAGAGGGAGAAGCTTTGGCCGGAGCCTCTGGCTCTCCTCATCTCTCTTGATTTGGAGACCCTTCAGCATTCTGACCGAGCCCCGGAAACTCCTCATTTCCCTGTTGTCTTTACCCAGCAGTGGCACCCAGAAACTGCTCCTGCCCTCCAGGGGTCAAAGGATGAGGGCAGAGAATGGTGGGAGATGGCTCCCTGGCTCCCTTCCTGGGCACCTCCTCCCCCCAGGCAGCCAAAGATCCGAGATTTGGGGAAAACCCAGGCAGCCTCCTCGGCTGCCAGCTTAGATGTAGTCAGTCCACTGGAAGCCCCCCGCTACTTCTCAGGCCAGCACCCCTCTGTGCCTCCAAGGGTGATTTGGAAGCTGGACATCGACCTCAGCTAAGCCCCTTAGAGTCGCCCAGCGCTCCAAAGCCAGTCTCGGCTATCACATCACTTCTTTCTTACGGTTGTGCATCACAACTAGAGATGCACCCATAATGCAGCTGTGCGGGCGAAACCCCTCTATCCGAGATGGCTCAAACCATCGCCATTGCTCCTGGGCTCGCTCGCTAGTCCAAATCTCCCTCTCAGCTACAGGAAGTAACTCCAAATGGTTAATTCTAGCAAACTGCAACCACCACCAGGGAAAGCCCGCTTCTGGGCTATGGCTCTGCTCGCGTAACTCGGTCCGTCAGCTCGGGGACCTCCCTCCCTCCTGGTCACCTTTCCAAGCCACATTTGTCACACAGTCATCAGAAAACAGCCACAGTGAGCATGTGCTAGTCTTTCTGGTGCTGTACCAGCTGGATCATCCCTCCCTTCTTTCCTTCTGGTCCTGTACCAGCGGGATCATCCCTCCCTTCTTTCTTTCTGGTCCTGTACTGGCTGGATCATCTCTCCCTTCTTTCTTTCTGGTGCTGTACCAGCCGGGATCATTCCTCCCTTCTTTCCTTCTGGTGCTGTACTGGCTGGATCATCCCTCCCTTCTTTCCTTCTGGTCCTGTATGGGCCAGGACCATCCCTCCCTTCTTTCTTTCTAGTCCTGTACCAGCTGGATCATCCCTCCCTTCTTTCCTTCTGGTCCTGTACCAGCCGGGATCATCCCTCCCTTCTTTCTTTCTGGTCTTGTACCTGCTGGATCATCCCTCCCTTCTTTCCTTCTGGTGCTGTACAGGCTGGATCATCCCTCCCTTCTTTCCTTCTGGTCCTGTACCAGCCGGAATCATCCCTCCCTTCTTTCCTTCTGGTGCTGTACAGACTGGATCATCCCTCCTTTCTTTCCTTCTGGTCCTGTACCAGCTGGATCATCCCTCCCTTCTTTCTTTCTGATCCTGTACCGACTGGATCATCCCTCCCTTCTTTCTTTCTGATGCTGTACGGGCCAGGATCATCCCTCCCTTCTTTCTTT
>JAJPUD010007538.1:44080-56677 GCA_023553655.1 Myrmecobius fasciatus | reverse complement strand
AGAGAGATACAAAGAGATGGAAAGGGAGGGGGAGAGAGAAAGAGAGAGAGACAGAGACAGAGAGACAGAGGGACACAGAGACAGAGACAGAGGAGAGAAAGAGAGAGGAGTGTTGAGTCCAAGTACAGTGAGCAAACATGGTCTTAGGCTGTACCAGGAAAGGTGCAGTTCCTAGGACAAGGGTTCTGAGCTGAAAGACTAGCCAGGTCTAGCGTGGAGAGGCTTCTGTCCGTTGAGGGCGTCCAGCTCTGGCCATGAGCTGGATCCGTTACCCCCCACCCCCCGGGCAGCCCATCCCCCTCGTTAATCCGTCTCCCCAGAAAAGTTCAGAAGAAATCCGGGTTTGTTGCTCCTGCCCTTCCCCCGCCCCCACCCCACCCCCAGCCACAGAGAAAAGGGGATGGAGCAGAGACAGAGGCCCGAGAGCCAGCGCGAGGGAAGTCCCCGGCACTCGTCACAGACCCCCAGAAAACTATTTGGGGAGAAGCAGCTGAGCAGCCTCACTTCCTCTCCCGCCCCCGAGCCCCCTCCTCAGCCCCAGCGGGGCGCAGGGATCCGCCCGAGTCCGCCACTCCCCAAACTGGGAAAAGTCTCAGTTTCCTGTCAAGGGGACCGGACTTCCCAAAGAGCGTCGGGGGTGGGAGGGGCCAGCGCACCCCCTCAGCGGCACCTGCCCCTTCATCTAGCCGGACCCCCGGGAGACATAAGCAAAGGGGGAGAGGAGGCTCGAGAGTTGGGAGGCTGCCGCCCACAGCCCCCCTGGTGACAGGTGAGAGAGAAGGGGCCAGGGAGAGGGAGCCGGCTTGATGGGCTGGGGCAGAGATTGTGAGACAGCTGGGGGAGGAGATGGCCAGGGGCAGGGAGCCGGAGAGTGGCCAGGGCTGGGGGCAGGGAGCCGGAAGGATGGACAAGGAAAGCGCCTGGAGACTGGGATTGGGGCAGGTGCCCAGTAGGATTAATATGAGCTCTAGAGAAACCTAGAACCCGGAGGAGCGGAGCTGCAAACAGCCCGGCCCGGCCCCGGGGAGTTAGAGCCACGCAGGAGGGATGGGCAGCGCTGGGGGGCAGGGGCTCGCTGGGGGCTCACCCTGCGGCTCCTCTCCTCAGCCCCCAGCTCCTCTCCACCTTGCTTCCGAGTCATGTGCTGGTGGGGTAAGTATCCCGGCTGGTGGGGGGGGGGGCAGGGGCTCTCTCTGCCGGGGCTGGGGGCTTCAGAAGGCCCCCCTCCTGGTTGCTCCCCTCCCCAGGTCTGTTCCTCCTCCTGGTCCTGGCCAGAGCCAGGGAAGCGGACGCGGAGGAAGACCCCTTCCAGAAGTGCTTCTTGGACCCGGACTACCAGGAGCTCGAGGCCATCATCAGGCAGGGGCTCAACCGGACGGCGCGGCCCCAGCGGGTGGCAGTGGTGGGGGCCGGCATGGCCGGGCTGGTGGCCGCCAAGGTGCTGGAGGAGGCCGGACACCAGGTGGGGCAGCCCCGAGCTTTGGGGTCCCCGGCCGCGGGGTGATGGAGCCCCTCCAGAGAAACCCTGAAGGCCCAAAGGGCTCTGGACTCCCCCTTCACGTTGGGAGGGAGTGGGAGCGGGGGAGGGAGGGGGGGAAGGAAGGGAGGGAGAGGGGAGGGGGAACGTGCCAACATCTGCCCGGCCCAAGGCACTTCCCCGAATCTGTAGGAAAGTCCCGCTCGAACCCAAGCGCCTGCCAGCCTGTCCCAAAGCCAGCCTCTTCAGCCTCCAGGGGAGGCTGCCCTCTCGCAGACGGGAGGGGGGGGGAGAAGAGAACACGGGGAGAGGGGGGGAAGACGATCCCTGGGGTCGGACCACCTTCTCCCAGAGGGGGGGCGCTCCCTGGGGTCCGGCCATCTTCTCCCTGACAGGGGGGTGCTCGCTGGGGTCTGGGCACCTCCCTTTCCCCCACACCCAGCTGGGAGAGCAGGCTGGGGCGGAGGAAACCCCTTCCCGGTCCCAATCCCTGCGTGCGCCTTCCGCTGGACCCCGGGCCTGGCCCCTGCCTGCCCAAGGGTCAGGGCGCGGGGGGGGGGGAGGGGGGACGGGGAACCGCGCTGACAGCGTCCCCTCCCAGGTGACTGTGCTGGAGGCCAGTGACAGAGTCGGGGGCCGGATCCTGACGTACCGGGACGAGCAGACGGGCTGGCTGGGAGAGCTGGGAGCCATGAGGATACCATCCAGCCACAGGTACGGGGCAGCCCGGGTCCGAGCCGCCTCCCGCCTGGCCCGGCGCCCCTCACCCGGTCGTCCTGTCCGCCCCCCCCCCAGGTTCCTCCAGAAGCTCTGCGCCCTCCTGGGCCTCCTCACCCGGCCGCCCTGTCCTCTCCCTCCCACCCAGGCTCCTCCAGATGCTCTGCGCCCTCCTGGGCCTCCCCCTGGCTCCCTTCATCCAGTACGACATGAACGCCTGGACGGAGGCCAACGGGGTCAAACTGCGGAACTTCGTGGTAGAGGCTGCGCCCGAGCTGCTGGGCTACCGCCTCCGGGCCTCCGAGCGAGGCCGCTCGCCCGAGGCCATTTACCAGCTGGCCCTGGACAAGGTGCGCCCGCCCACTGCCCCTCCCGTCCGACGGACGCTCGGATCCTCACCCCACGGGCGGGGGCTGCCCCCTCATCCTGGCGCCCCCCACCCCCACACCGCAGGCAGCCTGTGGGCAGTCGTGGCCTGAGGGAGGGGGCTGGGCAAAAGGGGGTCCCGAGCTCCCCAAAAGCAGGCTGGGGCTGGGGGGCGGGGCGGAAGCTTGAGCTAACCACTCTCCTGCGAGGATCTCGGGGGTCACTGGATCCAGCTCAGATCCCGGCCGTCGGGGAGGGATGGGGGACCTCGGGGCGGCCGGCTGGGGCGCCATCCCCGGTTGTCCCTTCCCTCGCAGGCCCTCGATGACCTCAAGCGCCTGGGCTGCGCCGGTGCGATCAAGAAATTCGAGAACTACACCCTTCTGGTGAGTGAGGTGCCGGCCAAGGGCTGGGGGGGGGGCCCCGAGGGGGCCAGAAGGTGGGGGGAAGAGGCGGGACCCCCCCAGAGGCCAGAGGGGGCAGATCCTGAGCTCCAGGCTCTACGGCGACAAAGGGGGGGGCACAGAAATGCCAGCCCACCCCCTGCCCCTCATTTGCCCCATGTGATTTTGCTAGAGGGGCACAGAACCCCCAACTGAACCTTGGAACCCAGGGGGAAGAGGAAGGAGGACAGGAAGGGGGAGAGAGAGGGAGGGAGGGGGAGAAGGAAGGTGGGAGGGAGGAAAGGGGAAAGAAGGGGACGAAGGGAGAGAAAAGGAGGGAGGGAGGGGGAAAGGGAGGGAAGGGGGTGAAAGAGGGAAGGAAAAAGAGGGAGCAGGACCTAGGGCAAAGGCAGACACAGACCCCAAAGGAGGAACCAATGGGGGGCTCCATTTTAGGGAGGTGGCAGAAGCCAATTACCCTTCGTGGAGGAAAGTCAGGGAGGGGACGCACTGACCACTGGGCAGCCCCAGTGGGACCCGTGGGGCGCCCCCACCTCAGTTCCCTCGGCTGGACAGCCTTGATGGCTTTCTCCACCTGAGTCCGGGGCCCTAGCTGCAGGGGCCCCAGTAGCCAACGAACCCCCAGACTCTGCCCCACAAAGGGAGACCAAAGGCAGGAAACGGGGCATGGGGGGCCAAGGGGGTGGGCGGGCTCTCAGGCCCCACACTGCCCCCCAGAACTACCTCCTAGGAGAAGGGAACCTGAGCACGGCGGCCGTCCAGCTCCTGGGAGACGTGCTGGCCGAGGACGGCTTCTTCTCCCTCAGCTTTGCCGAGGCCTTACGGTGCCACAGCTACCTCAACGACCAGCTCAGGTACGTATGGGGAAAGGGGCCGGCGGGGGCCCGCTCTGGACCCGTGCCCAGCGGCCTCCGTGTGTGTGCCCACCAGGTACCGGCGCATCCGCGATGGCTGGGACCAGCTGCCCCGTGCCCTGCTGCTCTCCCTGAGCGGCCCGGTCCTGCTCCAGGCCCCGGTGGTCCAGGTGTCCCAGAACCAGAAAGGCGCCGTCGTCCACTACCGCGACCCCCAGCAGCCCTCGCTCCTGCTGTCCCTGAGTGCTGACCGCGTGCTACTGGCCACCACCAGCACGGCCCTGAACCGGGTCTATTTCCAGCCGCCCTTGCGTCCCCCCCTTCGCCGGGCACTGCGTAACATCCACTACGTTCCAGCTACCAAGGTCTTCCTCAGCTTCCGGAAGCCCTTCTGGGAGGACGAGGGCATCCTAGGGGGGCACTCCAACACCGACCGCCCAGTTCGCACCCTCTACTACCCACAGAGCCACGGCGGAGAGGCCGGCGGCCTCCTCCTCGCATCCTACACGTGGTCGGACGCCACAGACGCCTTTGCGGGCCTGGAGGAGGAGGAGATCCTGCGCCTGGTGCTGGAGGATGTCGTGGGCCTCCACGGCGAGAAGGCGCGGGAGCTCTGGGACGGGCGAGGGGCCGTAAAGCGCTGGGGGGAGGATCGCTACAGCCAGGGCGGCTTTGTGATGCAGCCCCCACAGCCCAGAGACCCCGCGCAGGGGACGCCCTGGCACTGGGACTGGACCCAGCCCGAGGGCCGTGTGCACTTTGCGGGCGAGTACACGGCCCTTCCCCACGGCTGGGTGGAGACGGCCATCAAGTCAGGGCTGCGGGCAGCCCAGAAGATACACGAAGCGGCCTAGGAAGCTGGGGGAGGCCCCATGGCATCTAGAGGGAGGCCCAGAAGCATCTGCCGGAGCCACAGGGACTGGGAGCGCCAGCCTCCGCTCTGGCCAGGACCACGTAGCCCAGCCTCCGCTCTGGCCAGGACCACGTAGCCCAGCCTCCGCTCTGGCCAGCGGAGCCGGGAGTCCATGTCTCTCTCATGCCCCTGGCTCTGCCAGGACCCAGGAAGGCCCAGGGCTCAGCTGCCCACAGGCCAAGGCAGGAGGGACTTAAGGTCAATAAAGCCTTTGTGGAAAGTCTCCTGCTCCTGTTCCTTGTGCCGCGCCCCCTCGACCCCTTCCCCAGGACTTTGCTCAGCAGCCCCCCCCTCGGCCCCTAGTGCCCACAACACAACCAGGCCGACGACGGGCATCAAAGTGACCTGTTTAATGGGCAGAAAGGGGGCGTGCTCCCAGGACAGGGGCCGGGAGGTGCCCCCGGCCACACCGGGTCTCCCCAGGGCAGAGGTCTGAGGAGAAGGGGCAGAGCTTTGGTGCTGGACGCAAGGGGGGGAGGGGTAAAGTGCGTGTGCCGGTGAGGGGGGGGCCGGGACCCTCAGGGCTCCGGCCCCGAGTCCTCGGGCAGGATCTCCAGGCTGCTGTCGGGCTGGGGAGTGGGCGAGGGCCCCTCGGACACAGAGGATGGGGCCTCAGGGGCCGGCGTGGGTGACAGGGGCAGGGGGGAGCCTGAGGGGGAGGGGCTTCCGGGGCCGGAAGCTGGGGCCCGGCTCAGGCCCAGGATCTCCTGCACGTTGGGGGGCAGCTCCTGCAGGGAGAGGCCAGAGTGAGGGGGAAGGTCCCCCACGGGGGCAATTGGGAAGCGAGGTCTCGGGGCGGGGGGGCGGGGAGAGGGACGGGGTCTCACCGGGCAGGCCGTCAGCTGCAGGTACAAGGCCTGGGCGCGGGTCAGGACGTCCTCCACGCTCAGCTTCATGGTCAGTTCGTTAATGTGCTGGGGGGAGAGCAGATGGGGCGGCCTCAGGGGGGGCCAGACCCCCCGGAGGCTGCGGAGGGAGGGGAGGGACCCGGGAGGACTCACTTTGAGAATCTCGTTGGAGCCAAAGCCAGAGAGCATGAGGGCGTCTCTCTCCATGTCGAGGATGGCGCAGGCCACCAGCAGGTGCAGGTTGGGGCCCGGGAGCCCGGTCCACAGCACCTGCTCGGGGACAGGGCGTCTCAGCGGGGCCCTGACCCCCCCAGTGTCCTCCCCCACCCCCCCGGGGCGGCCCCCGCTCACCTCCCACAAACGGAGGACGTCAGGGAACGGGAACTCCCGCTTGAACCAGATGAGCAGCCAGCGAAAACAGAAGCAGAGGGAGCCCGAATCCTGGGAGTCTGGTTGGGGGAGGGGACAAAGGCCCGTGACCTTGGGGTCCAGCCTGCCCAGAGCCTCACAGGAAGGGCGGCGATGGAGGGAGAAGCGTCCCCAGAGAGGAGCGCCTGGGAGGAGCCCCCCCGACCACCCGGGGCAGCGTCACAAAGGTCGCGAGGGCGTCCGACTGTCGCCCGGAGCTCACGGGAACGAGGGGGCAAAGCGGGGGGCGCCGGCAGAAGGGCAAGCGCACTGGCGCTGGGGGGCTAGTGCTTCACGCTTGGCTCTGCACCCTCCCCCCCCGGTCTCTCCGGCTGGGGAGCCTGGCTGGCCACCGCTCCCGGCCTAGGACCCCTGGCCCCGACAAACTGTTACCCAGGAAGTCGCAGAGGGGGGGATCCAGCACCCGCAGCAGCAGCAGGAGCTGCCCGAGCTGGCGCTTCATGGTCTCCTGGCTCTCCTCAAAGTTCCCGTGCTGGAGGCGAGGAGGAACGTGTGAGGGGCTTGAGGCCGTGATGGAGGCCGGCCCCCCCCCCCCCATCCCCGGGCCCCAGGGAGCCGCCCCCTCACCACAAGTTCCATGAAGCCGCAGAAGCACCAGAAGGCGTCCACCTCGTTCTGCGTGACGTAAAGGATGGGGGAGAGGAGATCGCTCATGCCCTGCACGTAACCTGGGGCGGACGGGAGGCCGGAGGTCAGCCCCGCCAGCGCTGTGGCCAAAGCCCGGCGGCCGCCCGCCCGGCCCACGCGTACCCAGGTCGAAGTGGTACATGCAGTAGGTGAGGAGGATGTCGTTGAGCAGACCCAGGCCCGGGTTCCCCGGCCCCTCGTAGAACTTGTTGCTGCGGTCGGTGCGGCTCACGTCGCGCTCTGCAGGAAGGGAGGAGGGTCAAGCCCCGGCCTCGCCCCCCCGCCCCCCCCCTAATCCCGGCCTCGGCCCCCGTGTACTGACCAATGAGGCTGCGGTAGCCGTGGAGGAGCGAGTTCCTGCTCTCCTGCTCAGGGCTCACCGACTTCCACTGCAGCTTCATGCGGAAATACTCGTCCCTGAACCCGGGGGAGGGGGGGAAGAAGGGGGGACAGGGGTCAACCTCGGACCTGCAGCAGCAGGCAGCCTCCCCAGGCCTCTGGAGAGGGGCTTCCAGGCCCCAGAGCAGTAGGGGGAGGGGGGCCCTCACTCACGTTTTCCTCCGGACGTGGATCTTGTGCTCCTCGGCCGAGCCCTCCCAGCTCAGGTAACCCAGGAGGAACTTCCAGGCCTCTCTCCGCAAGGAGGGGCACAGGCCCTGAGGAGACGCAGAGCAGTCACCCCAGGCCACTCCCCCCCATACCCCCCTTCTCATTCTCCCCCCCCACGCCGCCCCATCCCCCTCCCCCCGGCCACCCCAGGCCACTCCCCCCATTTCCTCCCCTTCCCATGCCCCCTCCCCCAGTCACGCCGGCCCACTCACCCCGGAGAAGATCTGAGCCTTGAGCTCCGCAACGTCTTGAAGCCGCCCATCGGGACCCACGTGTCTGGCCCACGCTTCCTCTGTCACAGGCTGACCCCGTGACACCACAGGCCGGGGCCCCAGCTCCACCTGCACCAACCCCACGGGGGAGGGAGGGGACAAAGGGGGATTAGCGGCTGTACCCCCCCCCAGTTCCCCTCTAGGACCACAGTCCACGCTCCCACCTTCCCTCCAAGCACTCACACAGGAGATGACCTCGAAGCCGGGCTCCGGCTCCTCGTCCTCGGAGACCTCGGGACGACTCCGGGGGGGGCCGTCAGGGGGAGGCTGAAGGGCTCCCCGGAAAAAGTTAGTCACTCGCGAGAAACCTCCGAAGGTGGCCGCATAAGGGTCCTGGAGGAAACGCTGAGGGGAGGACGAAAGCGGGTCGTGAGGTGCCCCCCCCCACAGCCGTCACCCCTCTTCCCACTCAAGGCAGGCTTCTCCCCAGGGCCACCCCGCCCCCAGCCCACTCACAGACACCACGTTGGAGCTGTCATCTTCGAAGAGCTGCAGGTGATGGAAGGAGTTGGAGAGCGCAGAGGAGTCATGGGGGAAGACGAGGTAGAGGCGAGAGTCCTGGGGAGAGCTGGGGGGGGCAGAGGGACAGCAAAGAGGGTGAGGGGCAGCAGAGAGAGAGCGGGGGAGGGGAGGGAGGGCAGAGGGAGAACAGAGAGGATGGGGCAGCCGCCCACACTGACCTGGCCAGCAGCAGGTAACGGCTGAGGACGCGCAGCAGGGCCCGCGTGCCCCCGCGGTGGAAGTGCAGGGCTGGCAAGGAGCCGCCCGCCTGGGTCACCAACACCAGGTAGGCCCAGCCCAGGCCCGGCTTGGAGCGCCGGATGGACTTCAGCTCGCCCAGGCTCACGGAGAAGGCCCAGGGACCCCGGGCGCTGCCAGCCCCTGTGGCTGGAGGGGGAGCAAGAGGCTGCAGGACTCGGGGCACACAGAGGGGTGCCCCCCCCCCAGACTCCCCAGGCATAGGTGGCTACCCAGACCGTCCATACCTGCTCGGGCCATCTATACCTGCCCTACCCAGGATCCTGGTCCCAGCCCACATGGGGGTCTCTCCAGCTTCCTTTCTGTCTCCCCCACCTACAGCCCAATCCACCCAGAGTTTGGGCTTCCGGCCCACATCCTGGTCATCCCGACCTTTGGGTCTCGTTGAGCTAGGGAGATATTACCCGTGGGACCCACGGCCGTACCTGAGGAACACTCGGGGGTCCGGGGCCGCGAGCGCACGGTGCTGATCACAGCCCAATCAGGCTCATAGCCAGGGTCAAAGGTCGGCTCTTCCTCTGAGGGGCAGGGGTCCCCCCCACCAGGCTCCTGGGGTAAAATGAAATAGTAAGACCTGGGCTACTATACCTGCCCCGCTATTTCTGGAACACAGGGGCCTGACCCTACAACATTCGACAGGTGGGAAAGGGGGAACCTGGAAACCCAAAGCATCAAATGGCAACCGAGTGCCCCTCGTGAGATCAGATCTGCCCAGGCTGGAGAGGCAGATGCCGAGCCCCCCAAGGGGAACTGACTGACCTGAGCCGGCACATGGAAAGGGCGGGGGGGACCCCAAATATGCTCTGAGACACAAGAGATATAAGTCTACAGAGAAAACCCAAAACGGCCACAAAGGAACAGGAGATGTGAATGTGAGGGAGCTCTATGTATTCTGGGGGTGAGAACCCCAAATGTATTTGCTGAGAGAAGAGAACTAAGTCTACAAGACAGCCTTAAATGCACCCCAAGAAAGGTGGAGAACCGTATGTCCTCAGCTGGGGCACCCCAAATACGTGCTCTGAGACAGGAAAGGTCTAAGTCTCTAAAAGAGCCTTCAACACATCGCGAGAGAGAGGAGGATCTGGAGGCAGCGGACCGGACACATCCCGGCCAGGGAGAGCTCCAATACATTCTGAGACGAGGGGCCTGAGTGGGGGTGCCCCCCCCTTAAATCTGCCCCATGAAGGGGGAGGAGTTGTACACACATACTAAACAGGAAGACCCCACAGATGTCCTGATATGGGAGAGACCAAATGCTATAGGAGGGACTTAAATGTACCCCAGGAAAGGTGGGGGGCAGTATATGCCCTGAGCAACGGGTGGAGTGCCCACCTTCCTGGAGAAGACCACGTGGGAGGAGTCTCCAGCCTCTTCCACGGGGGCCCAGTGCAGGATGACGTCATTGTCCTGGAGCGGAGGAAGAGCAAGAAGAACAAATCAAAGGATCGGGGATCGCCCCAGTCCCGCCCAGACCCCACCCCCCACGACAAAAGCCACGCCCCCTCCTGGGACCCACCTTCTCGAGCAGGCGCAGCACGCCGGCGATAAGGGAGCCCGGGTCCTGGTGCCGCCCCCTGGCGCTGGTGTGCAGGAACACTCCGCCCTTCTCGAACACCACCTACGGGCGGAGGTGGAGCTCAGCACAGCTAGCGTCCGGGCAAAGAAGCTGGGGACCGGGCGGGGAGAAGGAGGAGGGAGGAAGGAGGAGGGAAAGGCGTGCGCCCGGGGGCCAGAGGTCCGCATGCGCACAGCCAAGGGCGAGGAAGCGGTTCCGCCAGCAGGTGGTACCTGGGCGGCGGCGCATGCGCACAGAAAGACCAGGGAAGGGGACGCACTTTACCAAGGATTCGGACCCAAGAGAAGCGCATGCGCTAAGAGATCGGGAGCCAAGAGAGCAGTGGGAAAGGGTCAGAGACCCAGATTCCGAAAGGAGGAAGGGAAGGGTCAGGCCGAAGGCCGCTTAGGTTCGCCATAAACACTTACCCGGTAGCCAGCCTCCTCCATAGTCGCAGCTGGGCCCGAGGCCACTCCCCGAGCTCGCTCCACCTCCGAAGATAAACTCTTTTACATCACATCCGGCGAGGCGGACCTCCCTTCAAGGGGAGTAAAATGGTAGCGCCCGCTTCTTTCCCTCAGTTTGATCAGTGGATTAAACCATCGAGGAGGAAAAGGAGGAGAGAGGGACAAAGGCGCTCCGCGCAGACGCGATGGAGGGCGGTGCCGGGAGTGGGCTGGGCGATGGAGCGTCACGTGGGCTCCCAGAAAGAAGTAAACAAAGTGAAGTTGCCAAGCTTTTTCCCTCTGCCCCGCCTTTTCCGCCCCGACTTTTAGAGATGCCGTAGCCGTGCTGCCCTCGTTCTAGGAAGCGAGCTGCGCCATGTTAGTGCAGGGCACACCACTTCCATGGCAGGGTGGAGGGGAGGAAGGGAAACAGAGCGGGAGTCACCCAGAGGAAGGTGGCGTCGCGGGTCCCCAGAGCGAGGATGTAGTTGAACCTGACTATGCTCTTGGGCCTAGGGCCGATCGGCCGCTCTAGGGAACAAGGTGTGTGGCGAAAGCGCCATATATAGCGGCCAGGGGTGGGAAGTGAAGCCGCGCAGCCGCCATGATGCTTAAGGGCAGATCGGGTAGGAACCTCCTTGCAGAATGATAGAATGCTCATCGGCGGCTGCGAGGCAGACGCCGGGCGGAAGTGACGCCGAAGCCGCCATGCCTTGTGAGGGCGTCAGGCCGGCCATGCTGGCCGCAGGCACGTGAGCAGCGGCGGCGCGGACTCCTGGGGAGGAACGAAGGCTGGCGGGGAGGGAGGCAGGGAGACGGGAGCCCGGTCGAGGTAAGCGAGCGGAGAGTGCAGCCAGCCCCACGAGGGGGGATGGGGCCGAGATCCCGCGCTCACCCCAGAACCTCCCCAGCGCCAAGCCTGTACCCTGTACCAGGATAATAGTGGGGGGGGCTTGGGGGGTCCGGCTGATGGGGGTCCCCCCCTCCCACGCAAGGGCGGAACTTCCGGCTTAGCCTTTTCTCCTCCCAGAGGCTGCGGTCGACTTTAGCCTTTCTCCGCCCCGAGAGGCGGGACATCCCTTTTGCTTCTTTAGGAGTCGGGGGGGGAGGATGATTGGCTCTTTCCTCTCCAGACCGGGGTGGGCTGCCCGTGGTACCTCGGAACTCCCTGCTCCGCCTACAAAGGGGCTGGACTTCCTGTTTTCCCACGTGTAGGGCGGAGTTGAACAACTGCTCCATGGCCAAACCCGGGGAGCTGGTGGCAGGTGCGCAGGGGGTCCTCTCCTAGGGGAACCCCGGATGCATTTGCAGAGGCTGTCGCTTTTCCTGTCCTCCCGGATGGCCTCTGCCCCCAAAGTGCTGCCCTCAGGCATGCGATGACAGCGGCCCCAGAGCTTCTAGCCTCGGACGCTTCCCCGTGGCAGCCTCGCCAGGGGACCTGTAGGCAGGCGCTTCTCCTGTGACAGGGTAACAGTCGGGCCAGGGGCCCTTCTGGGTCTTCGGAGCCTTTTCTGTTAGAGCTCCTTGCACCCAACGGCCCCTCCGGCCTTTAACAGTCCCCTTGCTTCTCTGTTAAGGTGTGTGTATGTCGAGGGGGGTTCCCAAGTGCCAGACGGGCCCCCACGGGTTCTACCCGGGTCACCCCTTATCTCCCCCCCAGGGCGTGGATGGCATCCGGGCGCCCCGAGGAGCTATGGGAAGCCGTGGTGGGGGCAGCTGAGCGTTTTCGGGCACAGACGGGTACGGAGCTGGTGCTGCTGACAGCTGCACCCCCGCCCCCACCGCGGCCCGGCCCCTGTGCCTACGCCGCCCATGGCCGGGGTGCCTTGGCCGAAGCTGCCCGACGCTGCTTACACGACATAGCTCAGGCCCACCGGGCGGCAGCCGCCAGGCCCCCGGCGCCGCCACCGCCTGCCCCGGAGCCCCGGCCCCCTAGCCCAAGGAGCTCACCCCATTCTCGGAGGCCCGAAGACAAGAAGGATGGGGACAGGGACGATGGCAACGAGGAGGAGGAGGAGACAGAGACAGAGACGTCGGGGAGCAGGCTGGGCCTGGGAGATAATGGAGGTGAGGGAATTCCCTCCCCCCCCCCCCCGGGGGCTGGCAGCTTGCCTTCAGCCCCAGGGGACAGAGGCCCGGGGAGCAATAGGGGAGGAAAGCCAGGGCCAGCCCACTGACCCCACTCCACCCCCACCCCACCCCCAGGCCTGTTCGTCATGGATGAAGACACTGCCCACGAAGACCTGCCCCCCTTCTGTGAGTCTGACCCGGAGAGCACCGACGACGGCAGCCTGAGCGAGGAGGCGCCCGCCGGGCCCCTG
>JAJPUD010007538.1:19465-35896 GCA_023553655.1 Myrmecobius fasciatus | reverse complement strand
CCCCCCCACCCCGGGCAGCCTGCGCCCAGCCCCCCTCACCTCCCCCTGGGCCCCACCAAGAAAAGGGGGATGGAGAATGTGGAGAGTGAGGAGTGGGTGGGGTCCAGAACTCTGGTCCTCCAGGGCCTCCAATGGCAACAAGCCCATCCCCCCCCCCCCCCCCCCGCCCCCCCCCCCCCCCCGGGTCCCTTTCTCACGTCTCCTCCAAAATCGGTCTCCGCAGGGGGGCCCCCATTGAAATACCTGGGGAGCAAGAAGAGAAATAAGCAGAGCCGGGACTGCAGGAGGGAGGGGTCAGGGGAAAGGGTCAGGGGTCCCCGGCACCCGGGGAGGTGGGAGTCCGGGATGACGCACGCACGCACGCATGCACGCACTCACTCAATGGCAGGCAGCAAGTAGTGCTTCCGCAGCCCCTCGAAGTAGGGTCCCAGGTTGGCCGTGCCCTCGATGACGAAGACCACGTCGGCCACAAGGCCTCCGGCGCGGGCCGGGCCCTCGGCCCCGGGCACCATCCCGAGCCCCGCTCGGCTGCCTCCACTCCCACAGCCTCTTTCCCCTCCCCCGGTAGCTGCAGCCGCAGCCGCTCTCACGGCACCCTCGACGAGGCGGCGCCGCTCATGGCGCGCCGCTGATGACGCAGGCGTGGCGGCCATATTGGTGCGGGGCGGGCTAAGCGGAGACTGGGCCCAATGAGCCAATCGCGGGGAGGTGCGGCCGCTTACATAGGACGGTTGCTGGGTGACAGTATAACTCGCTGGTCGCTGGCCATCTTTGAGCGGGGCGGGGGCTCTCCAAAGAAGCCCGCCCCGTCGGTGGTCGCTTAGCAACGCCTCGTCTCGCGATGCTTCCGAAACAGCTGAAAGTCTTTCTGAGCAAGATGGTTGTTTGGCTACGCCTCTTCCCTTGGCTCCCCCCACCCCCCCCTCCGGACCAGGGCGGGCGGGGAAAAGCTTTTCTGGAGCGAGCACGACTAGGCGGTTGCTAAGCAACAGCCCTCCTCGCAGGTTCTCCTAGCCGAGAAGAGTTGCTAGGCAACTCCATCCTCTGAACCTCTCGGGGCTGAAGGCAGCGGCTTGGAAATTTCCTCTTCGACAGAGCGCCAGGGGGCTCCCTCCTCCGCGGGCGTCCGCTTGGTCTGCCCCCCTTCTCCCGGTGGGCCGCGAATGGCGGTGTCAGTCCGAATCTCCATGCAGATCTGACCCCACCCAGATGGAGAGAAAATGACAGTGGGGGCGAGGGAGGTCCGGGATCGCGGATTTTGCCAGCGTGGGTGCCCAGCAGGATGATAGCACCTTTCACTATAGTTGTCCAAGAGGTTCTCCGAGAGGAGCACGACATCAGGGAAGCCAGGCCGTGACATTCGAGTGGGTTGGATTTGAGGGGGGTTGGGGGAGCTATGCGAGGCCCCCTGCCTCCCCCCTCCAGAGCCATGTGGGTCCAATGGCCGAGTCCACCTCTCACTCTGTTTTAATTTACACGACTCTTAATCTTTCACTGTCATCCTGACCTCCAGTCCCTTGACCCTGCAATGTCCTAGGCCATCTCCTCTGCTCTAGCCACTCCGGTTTTCTCCATGGCTTGATGTCTTGATGAACCAGTAAAAGTCTACACTGTCCCCTCTCGAATACTTTATCTTTTATATCACCAACCACACCTGGTCAAGCTTCAGCCTTGGCTCTCCCACCCTTGGTGATTTTTTTTTTTTTTTTTGCCATTCACCACGAGCTCCCTGTTCCTCCTTCTTTCTCATCTTCTCTCTCACTCAGGAGCCTTCTTCTACTCTCTCTTCTTCCGCCAGTCTCAAATGATGGTGTGGCCTTCTCCAGACTAAGGCTAACCCCTCTTCTTTTTTATCTAATCTCATTCCATCCCATTTCCTCCAACATATCGCCCTATTTCTCTTGTCTGTGATTTTTTATCTCTATTGGCTCATTTCCTACTGCCTATAAACATTCCCATGTCTCACCTCTCCTGAAAAAACCCTCACTTGTCTCATCCCTGCTAATTCTCATCCAATATAGATATACATATCTATACAGTTATCTTACTGCACAAGAAACATCAGATCTAGAAAGAGAAGAAAAAAAAACAACCTAAGAAGGAAAACAAAATGCATGGAAATATTCACAGAAAGCATTAAAATGCTGTGTTGTGGTTCACACTCAGTTCCCACAGGCCTCTCTCTGGGTGTATATGACTATCTTCATCGCTGAACAATAGGAACGGGTTTGAATCACATCATTGTTGAAGAGAACCATGTCCACCAGAATTGATCAGCGTATAATCTTGTTGCTGTGTATGATGTTCTGGTTCTGCTCATTTCGCTCAGCATCAGTTCATGCAAGTCTCTCCAGGCATCTCTGAAATCATCCTGCTGGTTGTTTCTTACAGAACAATAATATTCCATAACATTCATATACCATAATTTATTCAGCCATTCTCCAATTAATGGGCATCCTTTCAATTTCCAGTTTCTTGCCACTACAAAAAGGGCTGCCACAAACATTTTTGCACATGTGGGTCCCTTTCCCTCCTTTAAAATCTCTTTGGGATATAGGACCAGTAGAAACACTGCTGGGTCAAAGGGTATGCACAGTTTGAGCACTTTTTGAGCATAGCTCCAAATTGTTCTCCAGAATGGTTGGATCCATTCACAGTTCCACCAACAATGTATCAGTGTCCCAGTTTTCCCACATCCCCTCCAACATTCGTCATTATCATTTCCTATCATTTTAGCCAATCTGACAGGTGTGTAATGGTACCTCAGAGTTGTCTTAATTTGCATTTCTCTGATCAATAGTGATTTGGAGCAACTTTTCCTGTGACTACAAATAGTTTCAATTTCTTCGTCTGAAAATTGTCTGTTCATATCTTTTGACCATTTATCAATTGGAGAATGGCTTGAATTCTTATATATTTGAGTCAATTCTCTATATATTTTAGAAATGAGGCCTTTATCCGAACTTTTGAATGTAAAAATATTTTCCCAGTTTACTGTGTAGCTAAACTTCTTAAAAAGGCTGTCCACGCTGGGCACCTCCCCTTCCTCTCCTGTCTTCTTAACCCCTTGCTGTTTGGCTTCTGACCTTATTCCACTGGGCTGCTCTCTTCAAAGTTACTAGATCTCTTAGCTACCAAAGGCAATGGCCTTTCTTAACCCTCATTCTCCTTAACTTCTGCAGCTTTTGACCCTGGGTCACCTCCTCTCCTTGCTACAATCTCTTCTCTCTGGGTTTTCAGGACTCTGCTAGGCAGTGGCTTTCCCCCTTTACTTTTTGACCCCTCCTCTGTCCCTTTGTTGGCTCCTCTTCACCCTCTATCCAGAGATGTCCATTGGGATTCTGTCCTGGGTCCTCTTTTCCTTTCCCTCTATATTCCCTTGATGATGGGCCTGTTTCCATTTTCATGCTGATGATTCTCAAATCTGCCCCAATATCTCCACTGACCTCACATCTCCAGTTGCTCTTCTGATATATGGAACTGGAGATCCAATAGATATCTTCAATTCAATTATGGATCTAGTTCAATGTCTGCCTTGAGAGAAAACTTGATTTGATTGCGGGAATTGGGAGAAAACCTTGTATTGTTTGAACCTAGCTCTTCACAGCCAGAAAACTGGATTACCTCCCCCCATTGCTTAGACACACTTAACCAAGGACCTAGGTTATGCTGGTTGTGTCTGGGGTCAGATTTGAAATAAGGTCCTCCTGACTCCAAGGCCAGTGCTCTATCCACTGTCACAGTTAGCTGTCCTTCCTCCAATTAGAAATCGGATTACTTAATGTGCCCTAGTCAATGTGTCATTTTAATTACTTGGTCTTATTGGATGAATTGTTTCTAATGTCCAAAAGTCCATCTCCCCCTGTCTTCAGGGCCCAGGGCCAAAGCCGAGAAGGTGCTGGTCCAGATTTGTAGGCTTAATAAATGGGAAGGGAAGCCCGAACCTTTCTTTGTTTCCTCGAATTGTTCCACCTTTCACCTGTAACACTTGTTAATTACTGCAGAGGGCGCACAAGTCCCAGCCCCCTGACTCCCGCCCCCAAGCTCTGGCCAAGGCTTATGGATTTGCCTCTTGCAGCATCTCCCATGTCCCTGCCCCTGCCCTATTGTCAATCACTCTACCCCTGTTCCATCTCCCATTACTATGCCCCTGTCCTATCTCCAATCATTCTGCCCCTGCCCAGCAGTAACTGCTGAGGGATCAGTCTGCCTCCAGTGTTCCCCTTGCCAATCCGTTCTCCATTCGGCCGCCAAAGCGGTTCCCCCAGAGTTTACCCCTCACAACAGACACCGGCAGTTTCCTATTGCCTCCAAGAGCAAATAGCCGTCCTTAGCCCCAGGCCCTCCCCCTTTCCCATCATCTTACTCTTCATGGCCCAACACATCCTCTTCAAAAAAGGAGCACCAGCCTGCTGGCTGTTCCATTTCCCACCTCCAGGTGTCCTCTCTGGCTGGTCTCCATTCCGCCTTCCTCTGCTCGGACTTTAATTCCCCTAACATCTCACCTACTGGACACCCTTTAATTTCAGTGCCTTTCCTCTGTTGTTTCCAATTTGTCCAGTATATAGCTTGCTTTGTACACATTTATTTGCATTGTCTGCCCCCCCTTTAGATCTTAAACTCGTTGAGAGTAGAATTGTCTTTTGCCTTTTTTTGGTGTATTCCCAGCACTTAGCACATAGTAGGTGCTTATTAATTTAAAGTTATTATTTTAATTAAATAGTTTGAGGGGGAAACTTTGGCGTATTTATAGGCATTGGAGAAGAAACCAGTAGAGAGACTGAACATTAGAGAAGGGTTGGCAATCTGCGGAGGGGGGAGGGGGGATGTGAAGACAGGAGGGATGAAAACAAGCATTAATTTAATGCCTACTGTATGCCAGGTACTGTGCTAAGCACTTTACAAATATAATCTCTTTTGACCTTCACAAAAACAATGCAAAAAGGTGATATTTTCATGTAACAGTTGAAAGTAAGGTAGGCAGAAGTTAAGTAACTTGCCTAAGATCCCACAGGAAGTACTTGAGGCTGGATGTAAACTCAGTCTCCCTGACTCCTAAACCAGCAGGATAAAAAGAATAAGAAAGCTTCTCGAGGAAGGGGTTAGAGTTCTACAAAGCAGAGGGAGGAGAAGGTCCGCTTCAGGTGATATACTCCTGAACACGGCTGTAAGGCCACAGGCTCCCCTGAACCCAGGAGCCTCTACTGGTCTCTGTTATTAAAAAAGGGAAAATAGGAACAAAAAAAGTTTTTTTCAGTGAAAACTGGGACAGAGGGCACGGAACAACCCCGCCCCATCTGCCAGACCCAGCCCCGTCTGTAATAGTCTGCAATGAATGGGCTAGACTGGGCCCCCGCTGACGTCACCAGCATGGCGAAAACGAGGGTGGTTGCTAGGCAACTCCTTCAGCAAGCCCTCTCTTTGAAACAGGTCTGGAGAAGAAGAGGTCAGGTATTAGCGACCAGAAGTTAAGGAGGCAAGGAGCGCCTAGGAAGCGCGGTACACTAGGGGAGAAAGCTCAGCAACCCCCTGGTCCGGGCGAAGTGACGCTCAGCCCTACGAATCCCGGCTGCCGCCATCTTTGTTAGGGGTGAGAACGTTTCCGGCCGATGGACGGAAGCGGAGCCGCCAGCGACATAAAGACGGCACCATCACACCGAAACCACTGACCGGGCCGTCGCCATCTTTGATAAGGGCGCGCACACTAGAGGCGGGCAAAAGTGAAGCGTGACCGACTTGCCGCCATTTTTGATGGGGGCCGCACGCACTTCCGGCCACCGGCCGGAAGCGGGTTAGCCGGCCGGAGCGAAATAGATAATCAGCAGCGCATCCCTACGCGACCCCTCGGGGCTGACATGGCGGAGGACGGCGCATCGGGCGCCGTGCACTTGCTCTGCCTCGCCGCCTCCAGCGGAGTGCCCCTATTCTGCAGGAGCAGCCGCGGGGGCGCCCCCTCCCGGCAGCAGGTAAAGCCACTGGCGGAGGCAGGAAGGGGTGGGGGGAGAGGGAGAGAACTACCGCTCCCGGCAGGACCCGCGTGTTCGGGCTCTAGCGCGGGATCTGCCGGGAGTTGTAGTCCTGACTTGTAACCCCGTTGCAGCTGCCCTTCTCCGTTATCGGCTCCCTCAATGGCGTGCACATGTTCGGACAGAACCTGGACGTGATGCTGCGCTCCGCGCGCACCGAGGACACGGCCGTGGTGTGGAAGACTTTTCACGACAGGTGGGCGGAGCCTGGAACCCCGAGCTGGGGGAGATGGGGGCGTCGCGCCCAATGCCCGCCCTTCGCGCCTCAGTGTCCCGGTTTGTGATGAGCACGCCCCTGACCCCCGGCCCTTCCCCTTACAGCGTCACCCTCATCGTCCTGTCCTCGGAGCCGGGATGTTCGGAGCTCAGGCTGGAGCGGCTGCTGGAGCTGGTGTTCGGGGCCATGGTGAGAGGCTGTCGGCTGGGTGCGACCCCCTCCCCTCCCACCCCTCACCCCCGTCCAGGTCCCCACAATGTCTGTCTCTAGGTCCTGCTGGTCGGCCTGGAAGAGTTGACCAAAATCCGTAATGTGGAGAGGCTGAAAAAGGAGCTGAGGGTGAGCGGGGGGCGTGGCTGCGTGGGCGTGGCTGCGGGGGCGTGGCCGGCCCGAGTCCCCACCTGGTCTTTCTCTCCCTAGGCTACCTATGGCCTCATTGACAGCCTCCTGGGGGACTCGGAGCTGGCCGGGGACCTGACCCAGTGCGTGGACTGCATCGCCCCGGGGGACGGGCCCCTGCTGCAGGTCATCCAGCCCGACCCCCGCTGCCCAGGGAGCACGGGGTGGGGGGGAGGGCCAGAGCAGACACCCCCCCACCAAGCCCAGAGCACATGGGACCCCCACTGAGCCCCCAGCAGACCCTCCCCCCACCAAGCCCAGAGCAAACCCCCACTGAGCCCCGAGCAGACCCCCCCCACCGAGCCCACAGCAGAAGGCTCCCTCAGAGCCCAGAGTTAATAGGTCCCCCCCTTCCCCCTCCTCACTGAACCCCAGCCCCTAGCAGACTGATCCCCCAATGAGCCCCGCCTTTCCTCCCTCAGGAGGCCCTGGCGGGCTTTGCTGAGGAGGTGGGCAGCGTCTTTGCCAGCCTGGTGGTAGGCGGTCGGGTGGTGGTGGGCACGGAGGGCTGGTGGCGCCTCGGATCTCCAGAGGCAGTGCTGCTGCCCTGGCTGGTGGGTACCCTGCCAGCCCAGGCTGCCCGTGACTACCCCGTCTACCTGCCCCATGGGAGTCCCACGGTGAGTGAGGGGCAGGGTGGGCCCAGGGAAGGGCCCCGGGGGTATCTCTGTGCCCACTGCCCCTAAGCCGCCCCTCGGCCAGGTGCCCCACCGCCTCCTGACGCTGATGCTGCTGCCCGGCCTGGAGCTGTGTGTGCTGTGTGGGCCTCAGCCCCCTCTCAGCCAGCTGGAGCCTCTGGTGAGCCGAGTCCCCAGTCAGCTAGGGTCCCCTGGGCAGAGCGGGGTGCAGGCCATGACCCTGGTCTCAAGCCCTCCCCCCCCCATCCATTCCAGGTCCTGGAACGCTGGTGGCAGCCAGTGCTGGAGGCACTGAGGGCCTCCCTGGCCCTTGCACCCAGAGCGATCCCGGCAGGCTTCTCCCTTCACCCCGACATTCTAGGGTAAGTGAGGGGTCTGGAGGGCTTCAGGGTACACCCCGAGACATGAATAACAGGGTCTTCCCCCCTCAGACTCCTCCTCCTGCACCTGGAGCAGAAACGTGCCTTATTCACGGTGGACCTTGGCAGAGAGGAAGGTGTGCCGGGGTGGGGGGCCCAGCATAGCAAAGGAGGGGGATCTAGGGGCCGGGAGAGGGGGGCAGCTTCAAGGACCTCTCTTCTTCTCCACCCCAGGTCCTTCCCCCAGGACCCGCCGGCGCCTCCTCCGCTCCTTCTATGCACTGGTTACCGCCACCCACTTCCCCCCAGGTCAGCAGGGCCCAAGGCTTCCCCCGGGGTGGGGGGCGCAGAGGAGGGGGAGCTCTGGGTCCTTAGCTCGAGTTTCCCTTTTCTTCTCAGAGGCAGCAGGATCGTCAGAGGAAAAGGCTGAGGAGCAGGGGTGCCCCGTGGGGGTTCCCCGGGCCTGCTACGTGGTGTCTGGGGCGGCCGCCAAGGGGCCAGAGGGCCGGGAAGACCCTGGAGCTGGGCTCAGGCTGGTGGCGGTCCAGGCGTGGCCCCGCCGCCTCCTGCTGCTGGTGAGCCCCCAGAGCCCAACGCATGCCCTGCGGGGCCTGGCCACTCGGACCCTGCACGCTCTCACCCCCTTCCTCTAGGACCCCAATAAAGCGCCCGGCCCTGCCACTGCACCAGCGTCTCATCTCTTTATTCGCTCACATTAATACACGGTGGGCTAGGGGCAGGGCAGGGGAAGGGACGGCCCGAGCCCCCTCCCCTCTGTGCTTCAGGGAGGGGGGCCCCGACACTGTAAACAGCAGCAGCTCAAAAAATAGATACAAAAGGGCAAAGGGGACGGCCCCAGCCAGGGCGCCCTCGCCCGGAGTTCCGGAGCCCCTGGCTCCGACCCCGGGAAGCCGAGCCCCTCGGCACACGGGCCCCCCACATCCTCCAGGACTGGGGTACACGGGGTCTGAGATCAGAACTGCTCAGCCAGCAGCTCACACAGGTGACGAGAGACGCTCTCCTTGCTGGTCCGGAGCGTCAGGCGGTACATCTGGGGCCAGAGGAGATGAGGAGCCAGGGTCAGAGGGGGGAGGGGGGATGCGCAGGGTGGGGAGGGCGAGGCGGCCGCCTTCTCTCACCTGGGCCTGGGCGTTGGGCTCCAGCCGGAGCAGGCAGCCCACCTGCAGGGCCTTGGTCTGCACGATCCCGGCACCCACGTAGTTCTCTGGGTTTGGGTCCACGTTGTCCAGCAGGGCCGAGCCAAAGCCGAGGAGCTGGAGCACAAGGGACACCAATGGCCAGCGGCTCCTTGACCCCCACCCCACCCCCCGGCCCCGGGACTCTACCCCCTCACCTTGGCCTTGGTCACCTCGGAATCCATGGGGTGATTGGCCTGGAAGATTTTCTGGGCCTCCTGTTGAGGGCTGGACATGACAGGAGAAAGAGGCCAGGCTGAGCCTCCAAGGGGCTCCCCACCCCCCAATCCGCCCCAGCCCCCCAGTCGCCCCTCACAGGCTCAGCTGCTTCCAACGCTGAAAGAAGTCCTGGGCAGCCATCTCGGTGGGCTGGAAGAACTTGTTGATGGTCACTGGGAGCTTGAGTGTGAGGGCCTGAGGAGCCCCCCCATACCTAGGCAGGAGGAAGGCAGAGGAGGCCCCGGGCTCCATGTCCTGGTGAGCTTCAACACCCAGCCCAGCACCGTCCCCATGCCTCTCCCGCCTCCTCCCAGCCTGGCCACCAGGCCCAGCCCCTCACCTGAAGCGCACAGTGAGCAGGGGCGGGGTGACAAAGTCCCTCAGGCACTCGATGTTGAGGACCTGCTGCACTTGGGCACCCCCATCCACCTGGCCTGGCACCCGCTTGGTCTGCACCACCAGCTGTGCATCCAGGCCGTCAAGGAAAGGAACCTGGGCAGGGAGCGGGCGGCTAGGGTTTGAGAAGACGGCCAGAACAGGTCGAGGCCCTGGATACTGGGGGTGGGGGGGGGGAGAAGAGCCTGGAACTGAATAGGATATGAGTCTGGAGGTCCCCAGGATGAGTGACAGTGGGACAGAAGTTCTGGAACTGGACCGAGGTCTTGTTTCCATAGAAGAGATACATACGACCTGGGGGGGGGGGGGAGAGGGCCTCAGCCTGGCTCTGAGGGGCCACTGCCCGCCCCTCTCCCCTCCCCAACCCATCATTACCTATGCCGTCCTGCCCCTGCTTCCCCCACCTGCCACTGCCTCTCAGCCAGCCCATCACTCACTGCCACCTGCTGCTGCCCATCACTGCCCCTCTGCCTCTGCCTCCCCAGCCCATCATTGCCCCCTCCCCTGGGACCCCGCCCTCCCACTCCCAGCCTCACACACCCAGGTTCTGCCTGAACTCGGACTTGACTCCGATCTGCAGCAAGGCGTTCTCAAAGAGGACCCCGTTGTTCTTGCACACGAACCTGCGGGGGCGGAGGCTCGGTGGTCAGGCCTGAGCCCCGCCACCCCCACCCTCCGCCGCCCCCCACCCGAGCCCGGCACTCACTTGTTCAGAAGCTCGTCTGCCTCGGGGATGGGAACACCGGGGTCCTCGGAGGCGGGGCTGCACAAAGAGGGAGGAGCTAAGGTGGGCAGGGCAGGGGAAGCAGCTCCCCGCCCTCGCTCTTCCCCCCCCACCCCCCCACCCCCGTGTCTGGCCCCGCCCCCCAGTCCTTCCCGGGCTCCAGCCCCCTCCCCTTACTCAGCAGCTGGAACCCAGTCGGCCAATAGGGCCCCAGGACTCTCTGGGGCGGGAGGGGGGGGGAAGGAGGTAAGGGGGGGGCTCCAACTGGCTGGGCCATCCAATCCCAGGACAGACACGGGAGAAGGGCAGGGCGGGCGGCCAATCCCCAGGAGGCAGCGAGAGCAGGCTGAGCCCAGGCCAAAGTCGCCTGAGGGAAGGACAGAGAGAGCCCCCCCCCCCAGGGCAGCCCCCAGTACCTGAGGAAGGCTTCCTCCGGGCTGGGCCCCAGGCTGGGCGCGCCCCCTAGGGGGCCGTCTGAGAATACGTCCACCAGGAGGCTGCCGGCGCTGGGGGGGGCCGGGGGGGCCGCCGGGGGAGGGGCCGCCCGCAGCCCCAGCAGGTCGGTGGAGGGCGAGGGCGTGGACTGCAAAGAGAGGGCGCCCATGTAGCACGGCCCGGGGGCGGCCCCCCACCCCCACCTCCCTGCCCAGCCAGCACCTACCCCGGCACTGGGAGCCGGCTCCACGCCCCCGTTCACATCACCCCCGGGCCCGGGCTCCCGGCGCCCATCCTCCAGGGCTCCGGCTGCCCCGGGCCCCTTCTTCCGCTTGAGCTTGGCCAGGATGGAGGACTCCCGCTCTGGGAAAGGAGGCATCTCTTCCAGCACCGTGGCCTGGGGGGTAAAGGGGAGGGTCAGGCCCAGGCAGTGGAGGCCTCCGCCCAGCGCCACTCTAGGCCCCAGCGACCACGCGGCTCAGCGGCCACCCTCGGCCTAATGGCCACCCTCTTGGGCCCGGGGCCAGGGAGCCCACTGACCAGGACATCGGTGCTGGCGATGGAGCTGAGGGTGAGGTACTCGACGGCGCGCTGCTGCAGCTCCACGTCGGCGTTGCGCAGCTGGGAGCCGGCCCGCAGCACGGCCTGGATGGTGGCCTTGGTCTCGGGGAACAGGTTGATGAACTTGATGTAGGTGGAGAGCAGCAGCGCCCGCGTGGCCACGCTGCACAGATGGAACTTGGAGTGCAGCAAGGAGAACTGCACCGGGGGGCTGCAGGCACAGGGAGAGGCCGCTGGGCACTGCCGGCCCCCTGCCCCGCGCCCCCTGCCCCGCCCCCCACGGCCCGGCGGCCCTCACCTGGAGCGCGGGTCTCCGGCAATCAGGTTCCCGAACTCTCCAAGGATGTAGCCCCCGACCTTCACCATGTTCTCATGACAGGCGGGCGCTTGCAGGGCCTGAGAAAGAAGGGGCCCGCCAGTGACTCATGGGGGGCGACTGCGGGGGGCAGGGTCGGGGGGCTGCAGGATGGGGTGGGGGCCGACCTCGAAGACGGTCTTGGCCGCGTAGCCCTGCACGTCGTCCCGGTTGGTGACGATCTGGAGCACGCGGTACCACACCTCCTCGCTCACGTAGTCGCCCGCGATGCGGATCAGGTTGAGGATGGTGTCCACGTACCAGCTGTAATCGACGGCGTACTTCTCGGCCAAGATGGCCACCTTCAGCACCTGGCGAGGACGAGGCAGGGAGCCCGTGGCTGAGGCTGCCCCCTGGCCGGGCCCCGGCCCCCAAGGTCCCCGTCGGGCAGGGGGTCAGCTCACAATCTCCTCCCGGATGGCATAGTCGGCCGTCTCCAGGTAGCGCAGCATCTCCGACACGATCTGCTTGGCGTTGCTCCGGTCACACATGGCGTAGAGGAGGTCGGCCGCCCGCTGCCTCACGCTGACGTCCCGCTCCGTCTGGACCAGATTGGGAGAGATTGAGGGGAGGGGGTGAGCACGAGCCACGGCAGGGGGGCCAGAGCGGGCGGGGGCCGGGGCAGCCGAGGCCGGTACCTTCAGGGCATTGATGACCGTGTCGATGTGGGTCTTGACGGCCTCGTGGGAGAACTCGGAGCTGGCCAGCGTGCACATGCTCTCCAGGGCCAGGTAACGCAGGTTGGTCTCGCGGTGCTGGAGGAACTGGCCCAGCTGGTTGCAGGCCCGGACCAGGAGGTTGGGCTCACTGGGGGTCCAGGGACAGAGTCTGTGGGAGCGGTTCTTGGCGGCCAGGCCCGCCCCTGCCCCCCCCCGCCCGAGCGGCCCCCACACCTGTCGTAGTGGATGATGAGGCTGATGGTCTCGAAGAGGACGGCGTTCTTGGCGTTGGAATGCTGCACTTTCTTGGACTTGGGGGGGCTCCTGCGCCTTGTTCAGGACCGTTTCCAGACACTCCACCAGCCGCCCCTTCACGGCGGCATCCTCTGGCGCCCACAGGGGACAGGGAAGCGTCAAGGGTCCAGCCCCGGCCCATCCTTCCCCCAGTCCGCTCAACCCAGCGAACCCCCTGAAAGGAGGTAAGGGAGGCCCCGGGCCCGGCCCCTGCACATCCAGCCTCTCCCGGAGGCCCTTAGCATGGGGCCGATGGGGCCCGGCCAGAAGGATGAGGCCAGACTGCTCTAGAACCCTCTGGAGCTTTCTACCTGGTGGCGCGTAACACTGCAGCAAACGGAGCAGCTTCACAGACAGCCACGGGGCAGGGACGAAGTAGTAGGTGTAGTCCTGGAGGTCCGTGGAGGCCGAGGAGACGATCTGGGGGGCACGGGGCGGGGGGGACAATAGAGGTAAGATGGCAGAAGGGATGGGGGCGGGGGAGAAGGAAGGCAAAGAGGGGAAGGGGAAAAGACACAGAGAGATAGAGACAGAGGGCACCCGGGGAGGGGGGCTAGCCTCCAGCTTTCCTGGGCTCCTCCCTTGACCCAGGGTTCAAATACTCACTTGAAAGCTGCTGTTTTTCAGAACCAAACTCTTGCTGGGCCCACTGAGGCAGGGCCTCTGGGGAGCTGTCAGTGCCCCCCAGGACTGGTCCCTAGGAGAGGGGGAACATGCGGCCACAGCAGGGAGGCTTGGCGCCAGGCTGGGCTTTTCAGTTCGGCCCCACCCCCTCCCCTCCCAACAGGGCAGCCAGAGCCTGGGCCACAGGGAGGGGCCGGGACGCCCGGCTCTGCTTGGGGTGCGTTTTCCAGCCTCCGTGACCACAATGTGCCGCCCACGAACGTGGAGAAATTTTCAGGTGGGAGAACACCTTGACAAAAAGGGGGTCGGCTGCACCCCAACAATCCAAGGCCGGGTGGTGGGGCCTGGAGTGAGCCCGCCCCTCTGTCCGGAGGGGGTCGGCCCCTGACTTCAGGCTGGCCTGGAGCCGGCCACAAAGCCTCCCCGGTGACTGGTGCTTGTGAAAGAGGAGACCACTGAGACAGTGGAAACAGCATCAGGGGGAGGGAGACAGGTGGGGAGACAGAGGGAAGAGCAGAGGCAGAGAGAGGGGGCCCCCGCCCATCCCCCCACCCGCTCACCCGGCTCAGCCGCGACACCGCCAGTGAGACACAAGTCTTGAAGTCATCGGGGTTCTTTTTGCAGAGGCAGGTGATGAGGCTGACGGCGGCAGTGACCACGCCCTGGGACCGAGAAGCGGGGGAAGGGGCTCAGCTTGGTCCCCCGCCCCTCCCACCCCGCCCCCGGCAGCAGCACGGGCCCCTCACCATGTGCTGGTCGTTGAGGAGGTGCACCACACGGGCCGTCCAGTCGCTCATGGGCACGAGGTCGGGCGAGGCCTTGTACAGGCGCAGCAGACACAGGGCGGCGCTCTGTTTGACGCTGTCCATGCTGTCCCTGGAGGGGCCAGGACTCAGAGGTCACCCGGCTCTCCCCCCTCCCCCACCCCCCAGCCGGACATCCCGTCTCCCACCCTTGCCCGTCCCCTCACCCTGCCACCAGGATGCGGGGGATGTCGGCGGCGAAGGCCTCGCCCATCTCACGGCTGCCCACGTTGGCGATGCAGTGCAGGGCCAGGCACATGAACGTGGGGTTGCGGCTCGTCAGGTCGTTCTTGACCCCGTTGTTGATGAGGCGGATCAGCTCCGACGTGGAGTTCACCAGCACCGAGATGAACAGGTAGCCCTGCCCGCAGGAGCCCGGGGCCTCGGTGAGAGCCCCAGCCCCCCAGCGCCCCGCTGGCCCCCCAGCCCAGGGCCTCGGTGAGGGTTCCAGCCCCCAGCCCAGGGCTCCATGAGCCCCCCTCACCCCGGCCCAGGGCCCCACTCACGATCTGCTTCTCCGTGTACTTGTTGGAGCTGAGCAGGTTCACGGCCTCCATGTGGCCGAAGTCAATGTCGTGGCCCAGGAGGAAGATGAAGAGCAGCTTGCAGACGTACTTCTTCTTGCTGTAGCCATCCAGGGCCTTGTCCCCTGGGAGGAGGGGACGGACCACATGTGGATGGGAGCCCCCAGACAGCAGAGCCAGCCTGCTCCCCCCCCTCTCGACCCCTCCCACTCACCTTTGAACTTGGACCGGATGTTGGCCAGCTCCTTGTTGATCCTCTTAATCTCTGCCTCCTTGCTTTTACCTTGGGGTGGGGAGGGGGGAGATCCAGGCCTGAAAACCTCCCCTCCTCCAGACTTCCCGGGGCATCCTCTGAGTCCCTGAGTGACCGGAGGGGAAAACCGCAGCCCAGGGCCAAGCAGGCCTCAGATGCCCCAGCTCCCAGCGCCCTCGGCCCGCCTCGGTTTCCTCCTCTGTACCAGGGGTGACGAGCCCTCCCAGGTCCGCCACGAGGACCCATGAAGCCCCACCAGAGGAGCGCCGGATCCGTGTCAGCCACGTCTCGGGGTTTTCTTGGCCAAGGCCCCAGGGAGGTTTCAGACAAGGGGGCAGAGCCCCCCCCCAGTGGCCTGCCGCACAGCAGGGGCCCTCCAAAGGCTCCTCCCCACCCCGGGCACCACACGCCATCTCCCCTCTTGGCCTTCATCTAGACTGACTTGGGCCCAAGAAGTTGGCTCCCCAGGGTGCCAGCCCCCCATTACCAGTGTCCTGTATGAACACAGGGCAACAAGGAGTGCCCTCCCAGCACCGAGTGCCTTCCCCAGGGCCCACACCACACAGCCCTCGGCCCGCCCTCCCCGCCTGACCCCCCACGGAGCCCTAGGCCTCGGGCCCTTACTAGCAGGTCACTGAGTTTACTGGAAGGAAAATGGGGATGCCCACAGCACCCAGCACAAGGCTGAAACTCCAGGTGTACAAACGGCACTCTTGGCCCCGCCCCCATCTGACCCCGGGGCCCTGCCTGGCCCGGCCCGGCCCCTCCCCCCAAGTCCCGGACTCCAAGACTGACAGCTTCCTGAGGTGCCCCCCTCCCCATCCCCACCCCACACAGGCAGGCCTCCCTCACTCGGCCGGCAGAGGCTCAGGGTTCCAATCCCGCCTCAGCACCTGGGGGGCAAAGCCCTCACTTCCCTGCCTACAATAAAGGGGTGAGCCCGATATTGGGGGGGTCCTAATCCGCTGGGGTTGGGGGAGAGGGGCAGACTGGAGCTGGCGTCACTAGGGAGCTTCAGCAGCTTCAGGAACCAGGAGAGACCAACGTGGCCTCGCCCCTACCCCGCCCCCTGCCCCGCCCCTACCCCCCCCTCCCCCGCCCTTGCCCCACTCACAGTTGCGGATGTCCGAGATGAACACGGCCAGGCCCCGCATGCCGTCACCCTTGGACACGGCCGGCATGATGGCGGAGGGGGTTCCCGTACTCCGGGGCCGGGTCGAGACTGCTGAGGGCGGGGGTGGAGCCGGAGCCGGGGCCGGGGCCGGGACCACCCGACGCTCCTCTCCTCAGCTCTGAGGGAGAAAGGGAGGGACCGCGGCAGGCAGGCGGGCGGGCCGCGTCGACGCCCCCTCATTGGGCCCCCGCCCCCGCGTCTCTCATCGCCTACTGGTCATTACCGCAGTCGCCCCGCCTACCCCTTTTCCTATTGGGTCAAGATTGCGTCGCTCAGAGACGCCTCCGCCCCACCTGCCTCCCATTGGCCAAGCTCGTTCTACGTTTCCGCCCGGAGGACTAGGTCGGGGAAGCAGGAGGACGTAGGGGGAAGAGGAGGGGAGGGGCGTTGCCTGGGAGACGGGTGGAGTTCACCTTCGCGCAAAAATCCCGCCCCGGCTCTCCGATTCTTATTCCGATTGGAGGATCATGATAAACTTCCGCTGCAGTCGGCGAATCGTACAGACTAAATGGGAGGTGGGGGAGGGGAAGAAAATCCAGACCAATCGTGACGCAAGCCACACACACACACACACA
>JAJPUD010007538.1:0-14993 GCA_023553655.1 Myrmecobius fasciatus | reverse complement strand
ATTTATTTGCCTCTTGCTCCATGAGGCCATGGCCCCCTTCTTCGCTTACCATTTCCTTCTCCGGCTCAGAACCACACAAGGAGTTAGGTCCGAGGCCACATTTGAACTCGGGAAAGGAGCCTTCCAGGCTCAGGGCTCTCTGCCCTTGCTGCCCTGCTCCCCGAGAGCACAGCCTGGGTGCCCCCCCCCCGCGACGTGGCCAAGGTAAACACCGAATGAGGGCAGGGGCCAAAAGTTGGGGTTTGGCCCTGTGAAGCATTCACAATGGCCGTTGTCTCTGACTAAATATTAGGGGGAGGGTCCCAGACAAAATGGCGGGATGCCATAGACACAGGGAAACGTGAAATAATGAGGTGAAAATAGGAAAAATAGGTAAATATGAAACAGCGGGAGAGTGTATGAAAAACCAGTTACCAGGAGAAAGGGAGCACCCCGAGGCTGGGGCCTGCCCGTAGCTGGCAGTCCTGAGAGGGGCTCAGTGCCCCAAAAGAGTCAGGGGCAAGGAGGGGAAGCATAGGGGAGAGACCACACGCATGGGGGAAGGGGAGGGGGAAGGGGAAAGTCCCACAAGGCAGAGCGCCATGGCGGGCAGCCCTGGAGGAAGGCAGCAGCCACGGGATGGCCCAAAAGAAATTTAACCTCCAGGACATGAGCCGGCTTTCTGACAGGACATGGCAAGGGGAGGCTGCCCAAGACCCCTGGGGGGGGATTTTTGACTGGACACCTCCCCAGAGGGTGGGAGCATGGAGCTCTACCCACACCTCAGTTTCCCAATTCTTCCATTTCTCTCTGCCCAACATACCCACCATTCTGGACCTCCTCATTTCCCCACTCACTTAATTTGTTAAATCTTTTCAGAAGAGGCTTGGGGGTCCAGCAGAACAACCCTGAAATTTTGGGGGCCAGAAACTGAGAGCAAAATGCAGGGGGTGGGAGTGTTAGAGATGAGCCAGTCAGGTGATGCCATAGCGGGGCCCACCGAGTCACTCACAGGGCCCAGCAGTGGACATTAGCACAGGGTCCGTCAGCACCCCCGGGGCTCACTCAAACACTGGGGAGCACTTTGCTGGGGTCCATTCACCCGACAGTCATTTTCCCTCCAGTCCTTTGGGGCATGGGGTGATTATTTTATCTTCCGAAACTCCTTCCTGCTGGGAATGACCAGGAGCTGGAGGGTGGGCTGGGGGAGCTCTGAGCCAGGCCCCTGAGGCTAGTGCTGGCCACTTGGAGGTCAATGAGGGACGGATCACTTCACTGGGAGGCCAAGGGCATGTGCCAGAGGCTTCAGAGGGCCCGTCAGTGGGCAGAGAGGCTCCGTGCCAGTCTGACCAAAGTTCTCCCATCCCCTCAAAAGGAGCCCCCCGGGGGGGCAGGGAGAGCTTGAGAGAGCTCCAAGAGCCGAGTTCTGGTCCCTAGGGGGGTGCTTAAAGGGAACATGATCTCCCCCTTCTCTGAAGAGAGTCTGCCAGCCGAGGGGGGTAATGATCCACTGTAAGTGCCTTGGCCACATTTGGGCCCGCAAAGGCTGGTGCAAGAAGTGGGCAGGCCCAAAGTGCCATCTCTTCAGAGAGACTTGGACGTCCCGGGCCGGCCCGGCTCTTCCTCTGAGGAATAAAAAGGCCTAATTGGGGAGGGGGGGTATGACACCAGCAGGGAAATATCAGCCAGGGCTGACATCATGACTTGGGGGGTTTCCAGATCTGCAGCTGGGAGGGGGCTTGAATCCAAAGCCCATTCCCCGGAGATCTGGGGAGTAAGATGGCCCATGTCACGGCAGCCTCTTGTGGCTGCACCCACAAATCGATGGCGTATGGCTCAGTCTGAGCATAATTATAAGCTATTTATAGGAAAACGTGCTTGTGCCATGGACACACGGACAAACAGACACTGTCCCCCATTGGCTCAAATGGAATTGGCTTTTTGCATGGATCTAACAAAAAAGTTCCACTTCTTAAAAAGACCTGCACTAAAATTCTCTTAGTCACACTGTGTGAGAACAGCAGCTGGCTCACCAGCAGTTGCAACAATAGCTAAATGTTCTTAGGCTTTGACAGGTTTAGAGACCTTAAACAAACACATTTCTAGTAAGATGGCTCTAGTAATGATAGGGTACAACTTCTAGGGGAAATACAGTAATAATCCTGAGGCCCCCAGTCTTCTGGCCTTAGAAATATAATAATATAGTTATAGATCTCTTCCCTTAGACTTTAGATTATTCTAATAATCTCTCAATGATCCTAAAGTCTCCTGGTCTTAGAAATATAATATAGTTATAGATCTCTTCCCTTAGACTTTAGATTATTCTAATAATCTGTCAATGATCCTAAAGTCTCCTGGTCTTAGAAATATAATAATATAGTTATAGATCTCTTCCCTTAGACTTTAGATTATTCTAATAATCTGTCAATGATCCTAAAGTCTCCTGGTCTTAGAAATATAATAATATAGTTAAAGATGTCTTCCCTTAGACTTTAGATTATTCTAATAATCTGTCGATGATTCTAAAGTCTCCTGGTCTTAGAAATATAATAATATAGTTATAGATTTCTTCCCTTAGACTTTAGATTATTCTAATAATCTGTCAATGATCCTAAAGTCTTCTGGCCTTAGAAATATAATAATATAGTTATAGATTTCTTCCCTTAGACTTTAAATTATTCTAATAATCTGTCAATAATCCTCAAGTCTTCTGGTCTTAGAAATATACTAATATAGTTATAGATCTCTTCCCCTAGACTTTGAGTGCTATTGTTGTAACAATCTGTCAACGAATGATCCTAAGTTTCCTGGTTTTAGGAATACTATAGTGTAATCCTAGAAACTTTCCTGACTGCCAGATAACAATCTGTTGGTCAGGGATAGCAGGGTTTCTGAGACAAATATTGAGGTGCACACCAGACCCCTCCTCAGTTCTACTTCTGGGCCATAATACTAGCAGATCGGTGACATGAAGAAGCGGATCTCTCTGTCTTTTCCTGTAAATTTGTCTTCTTGCTCCTGGTTCCTTTTGGAACTTAGCCTGCTTCAGATGGCCTTACGATTACAATAAATATGCCCCTTGACTTGGAGATGGGTTCAAGCCTGCAGATTCCTTTGAGACACCTGGAGATGTCAGCTGTGACCCCAAGCTTTTGGGGTCTCCTTTGAACCTCAATACTAACAGGCAGGTGACTAGGCCAACTGTTCATCTACCCAATGATGAAAACAGTCATTTACCGAATGAGCACACATTTTCAAATAGAAACAGGGAGATTTTATACCTGAATTTTGCTCATGGCTTTTAAGCTGACCACTTGCTCTGAATAGACAGATTTGCTAAAAGAGAAAAAAGAGGACCCGGCATCCTTCGCTGTCTGATTCCTCTCCTTGCCAGACGCAGGAATCGTTCCTATCGAAAGGAACTTGATTTGGGGGATCAAGTTAGAAGGATCTGACCTCAAGGAGAGCTCAGAAAGCCGCCCTTCTTTTTACCAGATGAACAAACCCCCACCTTCTGAAGTTCTGGGGCCTTTCTCTGGGATGGCGGGCTTTCTGATTTATCGGCCCTCATCCATACGAGAAATAATGTTATAGTTCCAAAAAACTCTCTCAAATACCCAAATCCCACATCAGAGGCCTCAGATCTAAAAAGAAAAAAAGCTTATAATCTTGTGCTTAAAAGGATCTCGGGGCAACCTGGGGACGATACAAGACAGGGAAACACTCTCAGAGCAGGATTTCCTTCCACATGAACTTGTAGAGAGGCAGGGGGTCGACGGCCTTCAGGGCACAGCCAAGACTAGGAAAATTAGGGTTTGGAAAATCCTCCTTTTAAGGACAATTTTAAGAAAGCTGTAGATAACCTTGGTTGAGCAGCAAGACCACGAGGCACTCAATCAATGGTAAATAAGTCGCTGAACGGGCAACCATTTCCAGAGAATTTGCAGTTAACCAGAAATCCCACAAGTATTCCTAAGCAGAAAAACGTTGACGCAGCCCGTTGGCTGAGTAATTCTTCAGTATTAGAAATAATCGTGCTCTTAAAACCACCACCACAGACTTAGAAAAAACACAAATATTGGTTATTAACACCTTGGCAAGCTAGGTTCTAAAAGGGGACCAAGAGCCCCTTTCCCAGGTGGGTAGCTGGTGGAAGGCGAGTACCAACTTCCATATGATGGATGGAGGAATCAGCAGCTGTCCTGATGGGGAAATGTTTAAACTAACTGGGCGGGGGGCTTCTTTCCATCTCCTCCAATAATAAGCAAAGTGAGGGAGGGGCTCAGACCAGTCCAAGTGAGAGAAGGGCTGACTTTGACCTCATTTATAAGGATGCCATCTAAAATAAAACTATGATACAATTTTCAATCTTAAATTTCAGAATACAGCCAAAAATCCTCAAGGATCTTTTTTAAATGATAGCCAAATTATCACCTGTATTTTCTCTCCTGTATGGGAATTTCATATTCCAGGCCAAGGTCATTTCCTAGGACTGATGACCTTGGGAACAAGAATGGGTCAGTTTGGGTTTTTTCCCCTTCACTTCCCCCAGAGAAGAGAGAGGAAAGGGCTAAATGATATAATGTTTTTACTGTATCATTCCTTCCTAGATATAGTAGGAACCCATTTTAGGTTTTAGAAATATGACACTTTTAGAATTCAGAACATAGGTGATAAATGAATCATTTTGAATGAAAAATTCACAAAACAAAACTCATGTCCAGTAGGGCCAGCAGAATTTTAAGACACAGCTTATAAAATTTTGGCAAATTGTACAATATATAATTCAGAAAGCAACATAGCACCTTAAACCTATTTCATCTAATTAAGAGATACAAACCTATGACGTCTTTGAGTAAGTTACCAGAGAACTCTGTTTTAATAACCTAGTTTTCACTTAAAATCAAATCAAATACAGACTTAAATTTTCAGTAGTGCTACTTCAATATTTGCACACAAATTTCTAATATCTTATACCCAGAATAAACAAGTTCACAATTTTAACATGCACCAGCTAATGGTGTTTATCTCATATAATTGTAATAGTAAGAAATCGATCACGGAAAATTCCCAACTTATCTTAAAATCTGAAAAGATGGATTTAAGCTAATCTTCCTCCCCCTTACATTCTGTGGGGAGCAAAAGGGATAGCTCTAAATTGCAAAGCCAATCCAGATAAGGTTTTTCCCTCATCCCTAGGATGAGGTAAATACACAGTAATTACCAGTTTTATCCAGTTTTAAACATATTTTCCACAAGCTTTTAGTTACAAGTTAAATTTCAGTTCTATAATTCCAGAAATGGCAATTCCTTATTGATTACTATTTACTAAGTTCCATAACAAATGACTTTCCCTTTTCAAAGTTTGGGGAATGAAAACAGTCCTAGAAAGCTAAAACCACAGCCTAAAACTAGAACCATTCCCAATAAGATCAGGAGTGAAACAAGGCTGCCCACTGTCATCATTACTATTTAATGTTGTATTAGAAATGTTAGCTTTAGCAATAAGAGAAGCAAAAGAGATAAAAGGAATCAGAGTAGATAATGAAGAAACCAAATTATCACTCTTTGCAGATGACATGATGGGATACTTAAAGAACCCTGGAGACTCAACTAAAAAACTACTAGAAACAATTCACAACTTTAGCAAAGTTGCAGGATTCAAAATTAATCCACATAAATCATCAGCATTTTTATATATTACCAATAAAGTTCAGCAGCAAGAGATACAAAAAGAAATTCCATTGCAAATAACAGATGATAGGATAAAATATTTGGGAATCTATCTGCCAAGGAAAAGTCAGGAACTATACAAACTAAACTACAAAACACTTGCCACACAAATAAAGTCAGACCCAATCACTTGGAAAAATATCAAGTGCTTATGGGTAGGCCAAGCAAATATCATAAAAATGACAATACTACCCAAACTAATCTACTTATTTAGTGCCATACCAATCAAACTCCCAAGAAATTATTTTACAGATCTAGAAAAAATAGTAGCAAAGTTCATTTGGAAGAACAAAAGGTCAAGGATTTCAAGGGCATTAATGAAAAAAAAAAGGCAGATGAAGGTGGCCTTGCTGTACCAGATCTAAAACTATAATTATAAAGCAGTGGTCATCAAAACCGTTTGGTACTGGCTGAGAAATAGAGCAATCAATCAGTGGCATAGGATAGGATATCAGGACAATCTAGGCAATAACTTTAGCAATGTAGTGTTTGATAAACCCAAAGACCCCAGCTTTTGGGATAAATACTCACTATTTGGCAAAAACTGCTGGGAAAATTGGAAATAGTGTGGAAGAAATTAAGGCTGGTCCCACACCTAACACCACATACCAACATAAGATCTAAATGGGTTCAAGATCTATATATAAAGAGTGATATTGTAACCAAATTAGAAGAACATAGAATAGTTTACCCCTCAGACCTGTGGAGATGGAATAAATTTGTGTCCAAAGAAGATCTGGAACACTTAATTGAACACCAGATAGATAATTTTGATTATATTAAGTTAAAAAGTTTCTGTATAAATAAAACTAATGCAGACAAGATTAGGAGGGAAGCAATAAATTGGGAAATCATCTTTACATTTAAGATTTCTGATAAAGGCCTCATTTCTTTTTTTTTGCTTTCTTTTTTTTTTTTTTTTGCTTTTTTGCTGAGGCAATTGGGGTTAAGTGACTTGCCCAGGGTCACACAGCTAGGTGATGTTAAGTGTCTGAGACCAAATTTGAACTCAGGTCCTCCTGACTTCAGGGCTGGTGCTCTATCCACTGTGCCACCTAGCTGCTCCAAGGCCTTGTTTCTAAAATACATAGAGAATTGTTTCACATTTATAAGAATTCAAGCCACTCTCCAATTGATAAATGATCAAAGGATATGAACAATTTTCAGATGAAGAAATTAAAACTATTTCTAGTCATATGAAAAGTTGCTCCAAATCACTATTGATTTGAGCTATTGAGGTACCACTACACACCTGTCAGATTGGCTAAAATGACAGGAAAAGATAATGATGAATGTCAGAGGGGATGTGGAAAAACTGGGACACTGATACATTGTTGGTGGAACTGTGAACGGATCCAACCATTCTGGAGAGCAATTTGGAGCTATGCTCAAAAAGTTGTCAAACTGTGCATCCCCTTTGACCCACCAGTGTTTCTCCTGGGCCTATATCCCAAAGAGATCTTAGAGGAGGGAAAGGGACCCACATGTGCAAGAATGTTTGTGGCAGCTCTTTTTGTAGTGGCTAGAAACTAGAAGCTGAATGGATGCCCATCAGTTGGAAAATGGCTGAATAAATTATGATATATGATTGTCATGGAATATTATTATTCTGTAAGAAACGACCAGCAGGACGATTTCAGAGAGGCCTGGAGAGACTTGTGTGAACTGATGCTGAGTGAGATGAGCAGAACCAGGAGATCATTATACACAGCAACAACAGTATTACATGATGATCAATTCTGATGGACGTGGTTCTCTTCAACAATGAAATGTTTCAAACCAGTTCCAGTTGTTCAGTGATGAAGAAAGCCATATACACCCAGGAAGAGGCCTGTGGGAACTGAATCTGGACCACAACATAGCATTTTCACTCTCTCTGCTGATATTTGTTGCATTTTGTTTTCCTTCTCAGGTTTTTTATCCTGTACAGCAAGATAACTGTATAATATATACACACACATAAAAAAAAATAAAATAAAACCACAGTCTACACTCTGTTGGCCTCTCCCACTCCTGTCCCATCCTTGGAACCAACAGCCGCAGATCCAGCTTCCAAGAAAAGTGGGATCCCCACCAGAAATGGCAAAACAACTTGATTCAGGGCATCTCCCAAATAAGTCTGATCATCAGCCTCCAGTTTTGCTAAGGGATCACTGAGCCTTGAAGGAAAAAAAAATACCGGATCTCCCCCCAAAAGCTCCACTGCATGGAGGAACGAGACTTAAAATTGGGGGGACCTCCTTGAATTTAGGCAAAGGAGAAGGCCAGCAGCTTTCGAAGCACCAAGTGTTTGCTGGGCTTCTGGTCACTCCCTGACTTGGTGGAGGAGCAGGAAAAATATTGGGGTGCCCATTGCTTACCTTCTGTCAAAAGGGCAGCCAAGTATTTCAAGACCAACATGAACTGGCTGATGCAGACACCAGATAATAGCAGCCACCAAAAGTTGGGGTTCGGTCATGTGGAGAATTCCCAACGGCCATTCTCTTGGGCAAAAGGTGGATTTCTTTAGGGAAGAGGTTACAGACAAAATGAAGGGAAACAATAGACACCGGGAAGGGTAAATATGAAATAGTGGGAGAGCAGATGAAAGACCAGTTCCTCAGTGGGACTCACCATTACCCAGTGGAAAGGGAGCACCCCATGAGGTTGGGGTGTTCCTTTAGCCAGCAGGCTTTATAAACCCTGAAAGAGACTTAGCACCCTAAAAGACTTAACAGTAAGGAGGAGAAGTGGGGTGGAGAAGCACAGTGGAGTTAGACATGGGGGAAGGGGAAAGACAAAGACCGCAGATTAGAGTTTGGTGGCAGACTGACCCAAAGGAGGGCAATGAGTATGGCATGGTCATAAGTAGATTTTTCAGGGAAAATTCACCTCAGGAACATGACCGAGATTTCTTTTTTTTTAAATAATAGCTTTTTATTTGCAAAATATATGCAAAGAGTGTTCCGCATTCACCTTTGCAAAACCTTGTGTTCCAGATTTTTTCTCCCTCCTTCCCCCCGCCTCCTCTCCTAGACAGCAAATATCCAATGTATATTAAATATGTGCAGTTCTTCTCTGCGTATTTTCACATTTATCTTGCTGCACAAGAAAAATCCAATCAAAAAGGGGAAAAAATAAGGAAAAAAAGCGAGCAAACAACCCCAAAAAAGTGCAAATACTGTGTTGTAATCCACATTCATAACTGAGATATCTGACAGGACATGGCCAGGGAGGCTGCTCCAGGGTGGACCTCAGAGGTTTGACATCACTCGTATTTCTGACTGAACGGCCTTCCCATGGCACCTTCTCCCTGCCTACCTCAAGGATCAATTTCCTCAATTCTCTGCCCCATATATCCACCTTTCAGGACCTCATCACTCTGTACTTAGCCAAGTGCACATAGTAAGTGCATAATAAATGTTTATTGATTGACTGATTGATCTGGACGAAAAAATAGGAAGGAAGGGAACCTAGCAATATTAGCTCTCAAGCTACAATCCCCAAATCACCTTTTGATAATTGTAGCTAATTAAGAAACCAAGCAGTATATCAATAGAAGAGATTAGCTACCCACCATACAGAAGCAAATAAGCCCAGTAGTCTAGTGTTTGTTAGATCCAAAGACCTCAGCTACAGGGGCAGGAACTTCTTATTCAGCCAAAACCAATGGAAAAACTCGAAAGCAGTCTGACCGAAACTGGGTATAGACTAATATCTTATCCTGTATGACAACATAAACACAAATGAGGAAGTGATTTCGAGATGAAGGGTGATGTCATCCACAAAGCAGAACAAGGAAGAAATTACCTGTCATATCTGGGGAGAGAGGAAGACTTCGTGATCAGGCAAGAGACAGGAAGGATCACAGAAGGCAAAAGAGATGATTCTGATTACATAAAGAGTTCTTGTAGAAATAAAGCCGGTGCAGCTAAAATTAAAAAAATAGAAACATGAGAGGGATCTTTGCAACAAGTTTCTCCAATAAAGATCTCATTTCTAAGTTATATAGAAAATGGATTCTAATTTATAAGAATAAGAATCATCCTTCCTGTGTGGCCCTGGGCAAGTCACTTAACCCCAATTGCCTCAGAAAAAAAAAGAATCATCCCTCAAGGGTACATAATCAAAAGACATGAACAATTATCTATAACCATGTAGAAAAAAATGCTCTAAATCACTAATAATGAGAGAAAGGCAAATTAAAACAATCCTGAGATGCCACCAGATGTCCATGAGATTAGATAAGATCACAAAAGAGGGAAAATAACAGATACTGGCAGAGCTGTGGAAATTTAAGCACATAACGAACGCTCTCTTGGTGGAGTTGTGAACTGGTCCAGTCATTCCGGAAAGCAATTTGGAACTTCTTCTAGAAAGACATGGGGACTCCAATTAACAACCTGACCAACTATGGTTCCAGAAGAGTCCTGATAGAGGACATGGCCTCCTTCTGACTGAAGTCGGCGGGCTCAGAGGCAGAATGAGGCCTTTTTGGATATAGCCAAAGCAGAAATCTGTTTTCCTTAACTTGTAATGGCACTTTTTGTTTGTTTTCTTGCTGTCTTAATTGGGGGGGGGGGAAGGTAATGGTGGGAAGAGAAGGCTTTAAAAACTAAATTATATTTTAAAAAATTTAAAGAAACTCTTAGAGAATGACCTCTGTTTTTTTTTTTTCAGTGAAATATAAAGGAAGGTTTTCAGCTAAGATGGTGGGAATGCATGAGAAATTTAGGGAAGAATGAAAAAGTTTGGGGAAAGGGCTGTGGGACTAGGGTACCAGATGCATTAGGGAGAAGTAAAGGATTGCCTTGATGTAGTGTAATATATATATATATATGTATATGGAAAGCTAGTATTATATATATATATATATATATGTGTGTGTGTGTGTGGAAGGCTAGTAGTATAATATATATGGAAGACTAGTAGTATAGTACTATAGACACACACACACACACACACACACTACTATATATAGTGGTATTGGGGCAAGAATCAGGGAGGAGAAAAAGGCCTGAGCCGGTGGGAGGGAACAAGTGTCTTGGAGGCCAACAACAGCCGCCCCATTCTTGGTTGGGATGGACACTTTTATTTGACTCTCACAGGAGAAGAGCTCCCTGCCAGCAGGAGGAGACCCTGGGAGTGCCCAAGGCTGAGTGGGTGCAGGAAGCCTCCCGTTTGGAGAGGAGAGCCAGGGAGAAGATGAAAGAGGCGAGGAAGAAAAGGGCGAATGGAAGGGCGAGGGTCTGTGGGACAGCCGTCCCTGGGAGCTGGTGCTGGGTGAGGGGGTCTCTCTGTGGGGTGGGAATAAGGAAAAGGAAGACAAGCCTGCTAGGGCTCACAGAGATGGGGGTGGGACGGGGGCTCCCTGTGCCCTCCCGAACTTCTCTCTGCATTCACATAGGCTGCCCTCATCTCTCGGGGTTGCCCTTGCATAATCAGTCACCCCAGGAAGGTTTGTGGTCCCGCCTAATGGGAGACAGCCCCTTCCCTGCCGGACCTGAGGACAGAGCCAAATAGTCACTCCGTGTCTCCCGGAGGTCACTAAGGCCATGGGGGTCACCCATGCTCCAGTGACTAACAAACTGTCCCTGATCCCCCCCCCCCAAACCGCTGATTAGTTGTAAGCCATGGCAAGTCCCAACCCTTTGCCTTCACTTACTCCTGCCATGCCCACTCCAGGCCAGTTTTCAGGGCCCTGCAGGACCGCTGCTCTCCAGCTAACCTTGTCTTTCCTCAAACTCACAGAGACCCGGCTCATCCCTAGCCTCTTCTCAAGGCCTGGCTATGCTTTTTCTCCTAGCCCGCAACGTGTGGGTCCCAGAGAATCAGCCAGAAATCACCCCTTTCCCCGGCTGCCCCTTTACAGCCTTCTTCCTTGGGAGCTGACGCCATTCAGGTTCGCCATATGTCCCAAGGCCCTGAGTTCAAATGCAGCCTCGGACACTTAACCCTCCCTGGCTGGGAGACCGGGTGAGTCCCTTAGCCCGGCCTGCCTCAGCAGGAAAAGGCCGGCAGTCCTTGTGTTTGCCAGCCTGGCGTTGGTGCCAGCTGCTCACCTCATGCTGCCTTCTCTCCCACATCACACCAGCATCGTCCCCTTCTTTGTAGCCGTGCAGCATTCGCCCGGAGGTCCTCGGCCACTTCCCTGGGTATCCACATCCCATACCTTATCCCGCCATCCTCCGGTCAATGGGCAGCCCCTCCGCTGAAGAACCTACTTTTAAATTATTCTGGTTTGAGATGCTGAGTGAAACAAGCGGAACCGGGAAGACATCATCCACAGCAACAGCAAGATTGTGGGCTGGTCACCTACCCCAGATGGAGTTCTTCTCGGGGAGTCAGTGCCCAGGGCAAGCTTCAGACAGAGCCCGCCATCCACATCCAGAGAGAGAACTAGGGAGACCGAGCGTAAATCAACACAGGCTGCCTTCGCTTTTTTCTTTTTCTTGTTTTTTTTTTTCTCTTGTGGCTTTTCCCTTTGTTCTAACTATTCTCTCTCAACATGATTCATAACGAATTGTAAAAATATGGATATATTCATATAACTCATAATGTCATATAACAAAAATATTTTTACGTGTAACTGAGGAAAATACAAATTTTTTAAAAGAAAAGAGCTTCTCTGCACACACAAAAAAATTACCATTTGAAACCTTTGGGCCCATTTCAAAGAGAAATCTTATTGGTCTTTTTTTAACTATCAATTCTGAAAGTGTTTTGCTCTTCTTGCTAAGAATCACCCCAGGAAGGACTCTTCCTTGAAATGATTAGCTTAGTGATGGAACCAGGGCAGGGAGGCCTTGATTGGCAAACCTGGAAGTGGGAAACCCACTTTGCCCATGTCCTGAAGGGATTATGATAATGATCCATCTCAAAGTAGAAAGAAACTTCTTTATTTCGATTTTCTTCACTTTTGACCAAGTGGGAAGGAGAAATCCCAGAGGGTATCATTCAAAGGACTGAACCACTTCAGGCAAATGTTTCTCTAGGATGCAGGAGAAGTTGTGACTCTTGTTCTGATTAATGCTGCTAATTTTTTTTTTCTTTTTGCTGAGGCAGTTAAGGTTAAGTGACTTGCCCAAGGTCTCACAGCTAGGCAATATTAAGTGTCTGAGACCAGATTTGAACTCAGGTCCTCCTGACTTCAGGGCTGGTGCTCTATCCACTGCGCCACCTAGATGCCCCAATGCTGCTCATTCTTAACCGAACCGTTAGCTAAATGCTGGACCTTTTCTCAGTCTTGACTGTGAAATATTTCTTGTTCGTGAATCCTATAAATGGTGACATCAAAGCGAATTGGGACAAAGATGTCCAAGGTCATGAAGGAACTTTTTTTTTCAGTTTGGACATTTCTCTAAAGAGGAAAATGCTTAAATTGAGCATAATCCCTAATCAATAAACTATTTCCATCAGGCTTGGGTGCTGAATATTATAATTTTTTTCTTCAAAATCACATTCTAAGTAACTACTTTATGCGTATAGGCAATTTTGGGGTATAGATTTATGGTATATAGTGGAAACTGAGTCCCCATGGAACATACACGGGTTCATAGCTCTGTGACCTTTTACTTTGTTTTGATAAAATGGTGACTGAGGAAGAACTGATGATCCAGTGAGCTTTGAAAGGGAGAGATCAAGGATCTGCTCTTCTCTGCTCTTCCCCTCTGTAAGACTAGCAGGAGTCTCTGAGCCTTTAAGGAGACGGAAAGATGGCAGATTTGTGCATTTGACAGCGAAATCTCAAAGGCAGCTTATTGGTCTTTCTTTAACTATCAGTTCTGCAATGTTCTGTTCTCCTTGCTGAGATCAGCCCAAGAAGGATTCTTCTCTGAAATAATTAGTTTGGAACCTGAGCCTGAACCTTAGGTCACAGGCTATATTAATTTACTGGTACTGATGATGGAACAGTGTCTCCAAGATGGACACGTTTCTTTCTGAGCACAAACCAGAGACTAGCAATCCTGAAAATTGATCTTTTTAACCTTGGAGGTGCCCTCAAGGTCTTCTGTTCTCCTGGCCAAACATCCCCAGCTCTCTCCACTATTGTCACAGTATATGGGCTTTGGCTGCTTATGGATGTCCTTCCCAAAACAAGATGTCCAGATCTGAACGGGCTTCACAGCTCTTTACATATCGTAGACAAGAAATAAATACTTGTCAAATGAATGAACTGGCCACAAGGCTCCAAGTTTGTTCTGACAAATTCAATACAATTTATTTATTTATTTATATTTTTTGCTATATATATATTTTTTTAATATATTTTTTTTTGTAGTTGGGGTTAAGTGACTTGCCCAGGATCACACAGCTAAGTGTCTGAGGCCAGATTTGAACTCAGGTCCTCCTGACTTCAGGGCTGGTGCTCTATCTACTGCACCACTGGCTGCCCAAAATTCAATACAATTTAATGAATATTTATTCAGCTTGTATTACATGTCAAGCATTGTGCTAAATCCTGGGGCTATAAAGACAAAAAGAAATAATCTCAGTCATTAAGAGCTTAATTCTACTGTGTATGCAGATAATGAAATCTGCAAAGTAATATTTGGGAGGAAGAGCACTGCCATCTAAGGGGCAGCATGGAAGAGTCCGGCTCCTTACGTCCGCAGGACCACTCAGGGCACCCCCTTTTGCCTCATGGCACCCCCAGCAAACTACTGTTAATTTTCACATGACTTGTAGGTCTGAATATGCTCAAAAACATAACTGATGAGCCCCCCATAACTATGTCTCCTTTTACTAATCGGGTAAAGGACACAATTAGTTCAAAGCAAAGAGATTTAATGAAATAGCATAAAAAGAAAATTTCCCCCAATCATTAAGGACACACATTCCCACAAATACATGTGGGAAGACTGGACATCCCCCACAAATGCACTCGCAAGGGCATATCCCTGGGGAATGCACTTGGCCAAGGCATCAACAGCCATAAATACGGCCAGGGCACATGGATAAAGGGGCAAATGTTGCTTTTGACTCCTCTAAGTCACTGATGTCTTCTCATGAGATTATCACACAAGGCTTGGGCTTTTATTCAAAAAGAGAGAAGAGAAATCTGTTCTCAGCTGCATGAGACTTTCTCCTGGTTCCTAGAGTCTTAGCTATGAGTGATTTCTCTCCAAAAGGATCCATGCTCTTTTGAATTGCAAAAAAAAGTAGGGATTTAATCTATTTTTTATTCTGTCATGTCCCACTTAATGCCTTATGGGGACACTGTGTGGACCCCTTTTTTGATGGAGAACAAAATTCTATAACAGCTGGGTGGTCTCAGGTCCCAAGGTTTTTGTTTTTTTTTT
>JAJPUD010007537.1:33371-105745 GCA_023553655.1 Myrmecobius fasciatus | reverse complement strand
TAATTTCCTCTTCATTGGAGGAAAGTTCTCCCTTATCATTCTTGAGACTAACAATTTGATTTTCCTCTTTCCTTTTTCTTATCAAATTAACTAAAGGCTTATCTATTTTGTTAGTTTTTTCATAGAACCAACTCTTAGTTTTATTTATTAACTCAATAGTTTTCTTATTTTCGATTTTATTAATTTCTCCTTTTACTTTTAGAATTTCCAATTTGGTATTTAATTGAGGGTTTTTAATTTGTTCTTTTTCTAGTTTTTTTAATAATAAGCCCAATTCATTGATATTTTCCTTTCTCTATTTTATCTAAGCATCTAGAGATATAAAATTGCCCCTTATAACCGCTTTGGCCGTATCCCACAAATTTTGGTATGTTGTCTCCTTATTGTCATTCTCCTGGATGAAATTATTGATTGTGTCTATGATTTGCTCTTTCACCCATTCATTCTTCAGGATTAGATTATTTAATTTCCAATTACCTTTTGGTTTATTTTCTCCTGGCCTTATATTGCATGTGATTTTTATTGCATCATGATCTGAAAAGGATGCATTTACTATTTCTGCCTTTCTGCATTTGATTTTAAGGTTTTTATGCCCTAACACATGGTCAATTTTTGTATAGGTTCCATGGACTGCTGAGAAAAAAGTAAACTCCCTACTGTCTCCATTCAACTTTCTCCATAGATCTATCATACCTAACTTTTCTAACAATTGGTTTATCTCCCTAGTTTCTTTCTTGTTTATTTTGTAGTTTGATTTATCTAATTCTGAGGGAGCAAGGTTGAGATCCCCCACTAGTATAGTTTGGCTGTCTATTTCTTCTTGCATCTCTCTTAATTTCTCCCCTAGGAATTTGTGTGCTATTGCACTTGGTGCATATATATTTAGTATAGATATTGCTACATTACCTATGGTACCCTTTAATAAAATATAGTTTCCTTCCTTATCTCTTTTGATTAGATATATCTTGGCTTTTACTTGATCTGAGATAAGGATTGCTACCCCTGCTTTTTTTTGTTCACCTGAAGCATAATAGGTCCTGCTCCAGCCTTTTACCTTCATCCTATATGTGTCACTATGTTTTAGATGTGTTTCTTGTAGACAACATATTGTGGGATTCTGGTTTTTAATCCAGTCTGATATCCGCTTCCGCTTTATGGGAGAGTTCATCCCATTCACATTCACAGATAGAATAACTAATTCTTTATTTCCTGCCATCTTATTTACCCAAGTTATGTTTTCCCCTTTCCTTTCCCCTTTCTCCCTTCCCCCACCTCAGTACTTTGCTTTTGATGACCCCTCCCCCAAACAATACTCCCCTTTCCTTTCCCCTTTCTCCCTTCCCCCCTCCTCAGTACTTTGCTTTTGATGACCCTCTCCCCCAAACAATACTCTACCCTTTAGATCCCCTCCCCCTGTTTTTACTCCTTTCCCCTGATTCTTCTATTTTCCATTCTATTAGTTTGTCCCTTACTTTTCCTCCTTTCCCTCCCACTTCCCTCTAGCAACAGACAAGTTTCTATGTGAAATCAAATGTCTGATATACACTTTTAGAGCCCAACCTGATGAGAGTAAGATTTACACAGTGCTCGTCTCCCTCCCCTCTTTCTCTCAATTATATTAGGTTTTCTTTGCCTCTTCAAGTGATTTTACCTTGTTTTTACCTCCTTTTTTTTAGATCTTATTTTACCACTTTTTCCCTCTTTTCCCCAGTATGACAACCTTTTCCCCTCTAGTTCTCTTTTTCATATTATCAAAGTAATATTTAGTTAATTATACCCCCAAACTCTGAGTATCCCCCTAGTAAAAATAAAGTTCTCAAGAGTCCTTTCCTTTTTACCTTTTTATGCATCTCTTGAGTTCTGTGTTTGGGTGTCGAATTTTTTGTTCAGATCCGGTCTTTTCATTAGAAATAGGTGAAATTCACCTATATCATTGAATGACCATCTTCTTCCCTGGAGGATAATGCTCATTCTAGCTGGATAGGTTATTCTTGGCTGTAATCCAAGTTCCTTTGCCCTTCGGAATATCTGGTTCCAGGCCCTTCGATCCTTCAGTGTGGAAGCTGACAGATCCTGACAGATTCTAATTATTGATCCTCGGTATTTGAATTGTTTCTTTCTAGCTGCTAGCAGAATCTGTTCCTTGGTGCTATAGTCCTGAAATTTAGCCACGATATTCCTTGGGGTTTTAATTTTGGGGTCTCTTTCAGGAGGTGATCGGTGAATTCTTTCAATGCTGATTTTGCCCTTTGATTCTACAATCTCAGGGCAGTTTTCTTTCAGGATTTCCTGGAAGATAGTGTTTAGATTCTTTTTTTGATCATGGCTTTCAGGAAGTCCAATAATCCTTAGATTGTCTCTCCTAGATCTATTTTCTAAGTCAGTTGTTTTTCCTAGGAGATATTTCATATTTTCTTCTAATTTTTCATTTTTTTGTTTTTGTTTGACTGATTCTTCAAGTCTTAGAGAGTCATTCACTTGCATTTGTTCAATTCTTATTTTTAAGGTGTTGTTTTCTTCAGTTACCTTTTTAAGTTCCTTTTGTAACTGTCCAATTTGTTCACTGCACTCTTTTTCCACTTCACTAATTTTATTTTTTAATAAATTGGTGTCTTTTTCATATCTCTTTTGCAGAGCATCATATCTTTCTTGCAAGATACTGTATCCTTCTTGCACTGATTTCAATTTATTTTCCCATTTATCCTCCAGCTCTCTTTTGAGGTTCTTTATGCAATCTTCCAGAAAGGCCTTTTGAAACGGGGACCAGTGATGGTCGCTGTTTTTTTCTGGATTTTTGTCTAAAGAAACCTCTGTATCTGAGGTCGTTTCTTTGCCTTGATAAAAGCTGTCTATGGTGAGAGCTCTCTTTTGCTTCTTCATCATTTTTTTTTTTTTAGACAGAGTGGATATCTCTTTAAGGTAGGGGGAAAAAAAACCCCGGCTGAAGACGCTTTGCCCTGGGGCACTTCGGCGAGTTGACTTAAGGTGCTGGGCCGGTGGGGGCTAGGACTAAGTCCGAATTACTCCTTAAACAAGGCAAGTCTGCCAGAACACCTGTCCCCAATCAGGGCAGAGTGTCCCGAGTGCCTCAGATAAACTCCAGGTGTTTGGAATTTGGAGTTTGGAGTTTGGAATTTCTTCCACGATGAGCCGAGCTGAGTCCCACCCTCACTTCCGGCCTGCACAGTTGTAGTCTATTTATCTCTCTGTCCGAGTCCGACTAACCTGATATGAAGTTCTCCAAAGAGCCGTGCCCAAATATTTCTGAGTTCGTTGACTTGAAGATCAGTTCAGAGGCTTATTTTATTGTTGATTTGAGAGAAGATTGGAGGAGAGGCAGAAAGTCACCTTTTCACTCCGCCATCTTGGCTCCGCCCCCCAGCGAACCCCGCCCCCCAGCGAACCGACAAATTCTTGAAAGAGTCAAAAAGTACCAAGAAAGCAATTTCTAAATGACTGGCAAAATATTAGGAAGCAGATGGAAAAAAAAAACAAACAAAAAAATCCCCAAAACAAGCTTTGAGCCTTCTGCAGCCTAAAAGTATGCTTTATTTTTTTTCCTCCTTTGACCTTGATTACAAGTTTTGAAAGAATTCCAAAATATCAAGACTTAAATCTTCATAAAGTCTTACACCATTTTCAAAGGGAGGCTTATCCTTTGTGCATTGTAAAGTATTTTTTTTCTAGTAAATCTCCATAGTTTTTCAAGTATGAACCCATCTTTTTATTTTTCCTTCACAGTAGGGAGGTCTTCCTTCTTGGAATCAGGAATTTTGGAATTTATAATATTATCCTATTCCTGGTCCAAATGCTTGTTAAAATAGAATCATAGAAAAGGGACTTTTGAGGTCAATCTAATACAACCCCTTGATTTTACAAATGAGGATACTCAATCCCTGAGAGCTTAAAGGTCTCACAGGCTGGCAAATGGCAAAACCAAGATTTGATCACATGCCCTTTCATCTGACAGTCCTCAACGGAGAGGAGGCCATTTGCTAAATTCCCAAGTACCCAAACACTATGAAAAGAAGCCAGGTTATCACACTTTTATTTCTATTAAGCAAACAAGGTCTTACATAGTGAAGAGTGAAGGGGTTGGCTATGAGTGGGATACTCATGATGAATGAATAGGTAATTGCACCCCTGAGGCACTCTCTGAATTTTCCAAGTACATCTAAAGTCTTTCAATTATTCTTTCTCTACAATTATCCTTTCCACATCATGGGGATTAGTAGTTTGGTACCTCTATGTTACCATAAAAATTTCTTGGCCTTGTCTTCTTACCAGAGAAGAGTGATTTTTTTTTTGTTTTTATATGGAGTGTTTATGATACCTTATTGTAAAGTTGGGTTAACTATTTAATCATGGGTTCTGTATCATCTGACAGTCTTTAAGTGTCCTCTGAGTTTTTGCAAAAACACTCAAAACATTTCCATTTAATTTCTTATGCCAACCTAAGACATACAAAAGCTAAGATGGAGAAAGTCAGGATGTGGAAGGAATGATTCGATTAGCTCTCCTCCAGCTAGTTGGACTACTCTGTCTCCTTTGTTAGATCTTCATCTAGATTGCCTGCTAATGGTGGTATCCCCAAAGAACTCAGATTTTAAGGGAGAAAAAATACCAACAAGCATTCTGGGGAAAAAATAAGCACAACATAATTTTAAGTTTAATTTGCAGTATTTGACATTTTCTCCATTACTTTAAGTATAGATAATAACCAGAATAATAAATCAAGTTCCAATTCCCAGAATTTGTAGATTTCCAAGGTGTCAATGCTCACATTGTTCTTAGAAGTCCAGTTAAACTTGTTCCATTATACAACTGGGGATCCCCCAAGATTTTGTTCTTGTTCCTTTCATTCTTCTCTCTAGATTTTTTGCTTGGTGATTTCACTGATGGCAATTATCATTTCTATTTAGATGATTCTCAGATCTGTTTGTCTAGCCCTAACTTCTCTCCTGACCACTAGTCTTACATCTCCAATTGCTTATTAGATATCACAAATTGAATGTTCTGTAGACTTCTTAAACTAAACATATCCAAAACTAATTTAGCTTTACTCTAAAACGTTGTCCTTTTCCTAACTTTACTCTTACTGTTGAGATGAATGAAAACCTTGAGAGACAAAGTTTCTAGGTAATTAGGAATTATTTTTGTTTACTTATTTTTAAAAATGCACATTGCTTTTGAATCATGTTGGGAAAGAAAAATTAGAAAAAAAAAAGAAAAAACTATGAAAGAGAAAAAAAGGAAGAAAAAAAGAAGTGAACATAGCATATGCTGATTTACATTCAATCTGAGAAGAACCAAGTCTTTCATAGTTGATAATCACACATTTTTGCTGTTAGGTAAATCTTTCCAGACCTTTCTAAATTTAGTTTGTTCATCATTTTTTATAGAACAATAATATTCCATTATCTTCATATACCACAACTTATCCAGCCATTTGCCAATTGATGAGCATCTATTCATTTTCCACAAACATATATATACAAACATTTTTGCACATGTGGATCCTTTCCTTTCTTTATGATTTCCTGGGGATATACAGGCCCAGTAGATACACTATTGGATCAAAGGATATGCACAGTTTATAGCCCTTTGGTCATAGTTCCAGATGACTCTGCAGAATGGTTGGATCCCTTCACAGTTCCACCAACAATGTATCAATGTCCCAGTTTTCCCACATCCTTTCCAACATTTATCATTATCTTTTCCTGTCATCTTAGTCAGTCTTAAAGGTGTGAAGGCTGTACCTGGTACCTCAGAGTTGTTTTAATTTTCATTTCTCTGATCAATAGTGATTTAGGGAATTTTTTCATATGACTATAGATAGCTTTAATTTCATCACCTGAAAACTAATCATTCATCAATTGGGGGAAGTAATCATTTTTGTCGATTAGATCAGCAAGTAATCAAAAATTGATGGTAAATGGTTTGTCTCAGTTAAAAAAAAACAAATGCTTAAATAAATACTTTTGGAAAAGTAGATGCCCTGATAGGTGGAGATCAACCCTGATTGATGAGCAATCTTTGAGAGGGGAGACTTTCAAATGAGAGGTAGGCTGAAAAACTTCAGCCCCTCTGTTTGCTTGATAAAGAGATTCAGCTGCCTTCAGCTTTTGGACAAAAGAAATGATCTTTACACAGACTACTTAAGTTAAACTATGGTAGGAGAAGGAGGCATAATTCTAATGCTTTAGGGATGGAATTCACCTAAATCAGATTCTAATTATACTTTATAATAAAAAATAAACTCTTCTAGTTGAATAGAGACCTTTCCAAAACTGAGGAGAATGTTCTCTGTGGATAAGACTCATCAGCCCAGTCATTTTGAGACTTCAAGGATTCATCTCTGAATGAAAAAAAAAATAGAAAGGAAAAAAAAAACCCAACAACCATAATTTGATCATTTGTTTTTAATAGCAAAATGATTTCTCTCATTGCTGAAGATACCAGTATCCTCCCAATTACCCAGGTCACTCTCTCTCACTCTTTCCAAATAGTTGTTAAATCCATCCTTCCTTCTCACTCTCACTCTTTCCAAATAGTTGTTAAATCCGTCCTTCCTTCTTTCCTTCCTTCCAACCTTCTAAACATCCCCTCTGACATAACCACAGCAGAATCATCTAGTGCCTAAATTATTAGAAGAAACTGCTAGTTGGTCTCAACTAGTTCAAATCTTTCCCCAATCCTTCCTCTCTACTCAGGTGTCGTACTGATCTTCCTTAAATAGTGACCATAGTCATTCTTATATTCAATAAACTTTAGTGGTTCCTTATTACATTCAGGATCATCTCCCCCTATCCAAATTCTATTTCTTTTCTTTAAAACCTTACATAACCTGGTTCCTTTCTATCTTTCCAATCTTCTAGCTTCCCTGGCTTCCTTCAAGTTTCAGCTAAAGTATAGCCTCCTGTAAGAAGCCCTTCCCAATTCTCCTTCATTTTTGTGTGCCTTTTTTTCTGAGACTCTGATTTATTAAATTTATATATTATATTATAAATTTATGATACTATTATATTAGTATACTGGTATATATTAGTATAATAGTATGATACTATTATATAACAATTATGTACAAACAATATATGTATACACACATGTATATATGTACACATATTTACTGTTAGTACACACTTGTTTTCATGTTGTTATCCTTATTATTCTGTTCTTCTTGAGAGCAAGGACTGGGTTTTTTGTTGTTCTTGTCTGTTTTTCTTTGTAACCCTAGCTACAATGCGTAGCACATAACATATGCTTAATAAATGTTTATTGACTGACTGTGTCTCTTGTCTCTGAACTTCAGTGTCTTATCTATTTGTGCCTTTTCTGCTAATTGCAAACATACTCTATTCTTTTTTATTTTTAAACTTTTTTTATTAAAGCTTTTTATTTACAAAACATATGCATGGGTAATTTTTCAACACTGACCCTTGCAAAACCTTGTTCCAAATTTTGCCCTCCTTCCTCCCCCCCCAGATGGCAGGTAGTTCAATACTTGTTAAATATGTTACAATATATGTTAAATCTAATATATGTATGCATAGTTATACACTTGTCTTGCTGCACAATAAAAATCGACTCAAGAAGGAAAAAAAATTGAGAAAGAAAACAAAATGCAAGCAAACAGAAATAGTGAAAATGCTATTTGTGGTCCACAGTCCTCTCTCTGGGTGTAGATGGCTTTCTTTTCAGTTGGAACTGTTTTGAAACATCTCATTGTTGAAGAGAACCATGTCCATCAGAATAGGTCATCATATAGTCTTGTTATTGCTGTGTATAATGATCTCCTCGTTCTGCTCATTTCACTCAGCATCAGTTCATGCAAGTCTCTCCAGGCCTCTCTGAAATCATCCTGATCGTTTCTTACAGAACAATAGTATTCCATGACATACATATACCATAGTTTATTCAGCCATTCTCCAATTGGTGGGCATCTATTCAGTTTCCAGTTTCTAGCCACTGCAAAAAGGGCTGCCACAAACATTTTTGCACAAAACATACTCTATTCTCTTCTGAAAACACCTTCACTAGATCCTGCTATCTCAGGTAATTTTGGCATTACATATATATATATATACATATATATATATGTAATGTATACATATATAAAAATATGCTTTTATATGTATCTTGGCATTATATATGCATCTATCTATCTATCTATCTATCTATCTATCTATCTATCTATCTATCTATCTATCTATCTATCTATCTATCTATCTTGTTTCATGGGCAAACTCCCAGAAAAATCTGTCCATAATCATTGCTTCCACTGTATTCTCAGTCCTTTCAAATCAGGCTTCAGTTATCATACTCAGTTGAAGCTGCTCTCTTCCAAGTTAAAGGTGATTTCTCAATTGTCCAATCTGAAGGCCTGTTATCAATCCTCTTCCTTCTCTCTCTACAGCATTTCACATTATGGCTCACTCATTATCTCTTCTTGGAGAGGCTCTCCTGCTCTCCAGTCTGGTTGTGACAGTGGTCTCTCTGGGAATCCCCCTTTATCTGCCAGACTATACTTTTCAATCTTGTTTATCTTTCATCCCAGGTCCCGTAACTTTGAATGTCGTTGGTTTTGTCCTGGATCTTCTTTTCTTTCTTTACATTCTCTTCGACCTCATGCATTCCCCTGAGTTTTAATTGTCATCTCTATGTAGATGACTCATAAACGTACATATCCAGTCCCAGACACTCTCCTGACCTCCAGTCCCACATTTTTAATTGTTTACTGGATGTTTACAGGACATTCTATAGATACTTCAAACTAAACATATACACATGTTGATGTGTGTGTATTCTCTCTCACTTTGTTTCTTTCTGTCTCTCTACACACACATATATATTCCCATACACTATATATGTGTATATTATCAAGGGGACAACACTAATATGAATATATGTGTACATATATGTATATATATATATGACTGTACATATGTGTCCTACTTTAGAATGTAAGCTCCTTGTCAGTGAAAAATGGCTGGTTCTTTTAGGCTTGTGTCCCCAGACCTAGTTGAGTGCCTAGTACGAAGACATAAATATATGTCTCACATGTCTAGAATGCATTCATCTTTGCTGATTTCCTAGCTGATAGACCCCCTTCCTTGTATTTATTATTATGTGTGTATATACACATATATAATGTAAATTTTCTATATTTCTATATAAAATTTGACCATTCATTTATTAAACACCTATTTAATATGTGTAATTATTGAATTATTAGTGACACAAGTCACAAAGAAATCAAATAATTCCCACTCTACAGTATTAATGGGGAGACAAATACATGCAAATGCAAACAATACATAAGCAGAAATATAAAGTGAACAAATATTAAAAAGAAAAGTAAGTTTGGGAGAGGGAAGACACACTGATACTGATACATCTACAATTATGTACAAGTTTTGTCCACCATAGAGGGTGGATCCGTTGATTGTCTTTGTATAGCCAAAGCTACAGAAAACACAATAGGCACTTAACCCATTCTTGCTTATGATTGATTTACTTTTCCTAGATCAGTACCCTTTATATATAGTGTAATCCCCGAAGAAGCTTAGTTTTCGACTTCACCAAGGTATGGGGAGGGTCACCTCTTGACTGCTCCAATTGGACACAAAGCTTGGGGAGAGAGGAGCCCCCGGACTTTCTTGTGGGGAGACAGAGGAGTGAAGAAGAAGAGAGTAAGTTGTTCGAGGCAGGATGCTACTGGCCGTCGATCCGCGGTTCCACCTTTCTCCGTCCACTCTCTGCTCTGCGTGCCCTGTAACCAGGGCGCAGGGACGATACTGCGGGTGGGCGATGCGGACGTCTCTGCGTCAAGCCCGGCGGGCTGCAGACGGAGGTGCGGCTCCTCGGCTCAGCTCCTCTGCTCAGCTTTGCCTCAGTGCGCCCGCCAGCTTGATCGCCCCCTCCCCCCCCCCCTTCCCTCCTCCCTTTCGCTCCCTCTCCTCCTCCCTCTCTCAGCCTTTAAACAGCCACTTCATGGGAGGGCCGAGCCCATATGCGCCTCCGTCACACACATATACACACACTCACACATACACACACTCTCTCATCCTGCACTCCCTCGCCTTCACGGACACACACGCGTACACCTACACTCAGACCCACACCTACACCTGCACCTATACCCACACGCCGACCCACTCGAGTGCACAAATCAGTCTCTACACCTCTACCCATTCTCTGCAGACCGCGCACCAGACGGCAGACTGCCCACAGCAGAGCTCACAGCCGCCCGCTCTCCGACAGCCGCAGCCGCAGCCGCAGCCCCCGCCACCGGCGCCCCCGCCACTGCCCCCACCGCTGCCAGCTTGCGGGACCCTCCTGCTGCTGCCCCCGCCGCTGCCGCTGCCGATACCGCTGCCTCAGCCGCCGCCTGCTGTGCAGCTCCTGGGAAGCTGCCCCGGACCCAGCTGCATGGTAAGGGGAGTTCGGGCCTTGCCTCCCGCTGCTCTATGCCCCAAGGGGCTAGCAGAGGGAAAGGGAGGGATGCGGGGTTGGATGCCAGGGAGACAGAAGATTTGGGGAACATCAAGAGACTCCCAGGTGCCTGGGGAAGGGCGCGTGATCCTTTCTGCGGGAGTGTACACGAGTATCTGTGTACAAACCGAGGGTCCAGGACGACCATGCCTGTCTCTCATGGAAATTCCCCGCAGCATCTTCTGGAGGTTTATTCGCCCCCTTAACGGTTTATGCCAAAGGTTGGTTCAGAAAAGGGAGGAGCAGGCTCTGGAAGAAATAACGGCTTGGGCTGGGCCCGCAAAGTGAGTTTAGCTTTGAGTTTCCTCTCTGAATAGAGAGGAAGGTGCTGTGTGCTGATGAGAGATGGGGGCGGAGAAGGGGGAGAGCCTTCTCACCCCTCATTCACTAGAGCCAACCTTTTTCCTTTCTCCGCATTAGCCTGGTTCCCTTTTGATGGGATCCAAGTTGGAAGATGGTCAGTTCTAAATGTGTTTCACTAGAGGGATCAGGGAGGGGAGCAAGGAAAACCAGCAACTGGCCACGTTGTCAAGTTGGAGCCTGATCCTGGTGCGTGCGTGGGTGGATGATTGTGGGTGGATGGGCAGGAATAGAGGAATCAAATGTACTCCTCAATTCATTCACATTTCAGTTTAGTAGTATGTGGTTGCGTGGGGCTGAAATAGCAACTTTCAGTCTAAGAGAGGCCTTGAGCTATTTTAACACCCTTATCATTTAGGGAGAAAAAATAATCTACGGCCTTTTAAATGACTCAATTGGGAGAAATTAACAGACCCCCAATTCAGATGTTTGGGGATGAAGGGCTGGTGATGATTGTGAATTCCCACACACAAAAATTATTTATAATGGTGGGTTGGAGTTTCCAGATATTTACTCAATGTTAAATGATGACTGCTAGGAACAGATGCTTAGGGCTGTTGGCTCCTCCTTCGCCCTCCTCATCCCCATCCCTTTTCATTGCATCCCTTCTCAGAGAATGGCTGGAGTAAATCTGGGCGGGATCAAGACTGGTGCACAGTGATGTCAGCAATGTTTGGGTGCTTATGCAAATGAGCTCTGTTCTCTCTTTTTTTTTTTAAATCTTGTGATTTGTGCCCCACTAACTACTTCCATTTTAAAGCCAGACCACCCTTTTTCCCTTGTGTTATCTATCAGTCAGTAGGCTACAGGTCTGAATAAAAGAAAGTAGATTGTAGATTCTGAATGTTATTTTAGACTGCTTTTTTTTCCCCCGATTTGCTTTGTGCCCGCCCACTGAGGTTTTGCTAAGTAGGATTTACTACGCATTATTATTATTTTCTGATGCAATTTTAGAGTTTCTTGTGATAGTTGAAACAAAACCTTTTTTTATTTCATGATCCTCTTGTGCAATGGATCTTTACATAATCATACTTGTAAATCCATAAAATAAAATACAAAGAACTGCAAGTCACATTATAAAATAATTTGAATTGAAATACAATAATGGGAATTTTATTTTTATTTTACAGTTCTCCATCCAAGTTAAACAACCCCTAGACCTTCCTTTTTCTTTCTGCCCCACCCTTACTTAATCTGGTAAGAAGATTCAAAGACATTTATATTCCACTCTGCTTTTATTTAAATTAGTTATCTAAATCATCTCTTTCCCCCTTCCACACAATGAACAAGGGCCTGTATACTTGTTGCAATGAAATTTTCTTTACCATTCTTTGGCTTATTTTTAAGGGAGGATATTGACTCTTATCACAAGAGTATGAAAGTGTTCTTTATTTAAGTCATATTTGGAGAATCCAAGAAATGATAGTGCGATGAGAGCCAGACATTTTTCCTATTCAGAACCCCCCCCACATACTGTGTTTGAGCAATGTTGTAATTCATCTCAAGATAAGAAAAATGTTAAGGTGATTAGCGCTTCAGATTTATAATGTCCCTATGACATTTTGAAAAAAAAATCTGGATACTTAATGAAGTTAGAGAAGAAATAATAGACTTTTTGTTTTATTAGCGATTATGTCTCTGAGATATATGGATTTTAAGATGCCTTTAAAATACCTAGTATTGCCTAATTTAAATCTGTTGGAATGGTGACAAAAATCTCTAAGTTCTAGAATTTATTTCCCTAAGACAAATCCTTTGAGGTTTTGAATTTGGAGGTAGGGTGTTTTTTTGGGGGAAGGGTGATGTTAAACATGCATAACAGATTAAGATTTTGTTAGTATTAATTTTGCCCTGGATAAATTAGAATAGCTCTTTTGAGGACAGGGACTGATTTTGTTTTTGTAATTGCAGTTTTTGTTTTTCTTTGTTTCTGGAATTCTTACCGAAATACTTGGTGCCAGTAAGCTTTTAACAGATGTTTGTTGATTGATGAAATAAGCACCATGCCTGCAGCCTAATGGGTCCTTGTGAATTGGTTGCTCTTTTTGTCCTCTAACCAAGTACTAATCACTGTCCCTGGTCTGGATTTTTCTTCTTTTCTATATACTTGCAGATATAGATATAAGCTTGAATTTTTCCCAATATGCCCATAGGCCTTATGCATATAGACTGCCCAAATGCCACTATTAGCCAAATATTTCTTGTACAGCTTGACTGGGGAATCATCAGGACATTATAGAGGCAGTTTTAGTTTTAGTCCTGATTTAAAACACCTTACATCTACTCTTTGGTAATTTTGAATGATTAATTCATCTGATATACATTTTTTTTTCTGCTGAAAGCCTTATTTAATAATGGTCAATGGGCTTCCAGGCTAATTTACTGCATAGAAGGCACATGCCAAGGTTGGGTAGGAGTCCCATTTCAAATTGAGAAGGAAAGAGTTTTAGTTTCCATCATTTTCACTCCTTGATTTCTTTTTTCTTTTTTTCCTAACCAAATGAAGCCACATTAAGTGCTTAGCACAGTGACTGGAATATATTCCAGGTACTTAATTTTTATTCCCTTCCTCCCTTTCCATTGCAAATTATGCTCATTTTTGTTTGTGCTTTCTTTCCTTTGTCCAAATCTTAATATTTTCTGGGGGTGGGTAATCATTTCACACAAACCTTAATTGACTATTATCAAATAAGATATTTTACAGAAGTGCCCCTGAAGGCAAATTTAAGGGGATTGAAGCAGTTTCACTTGTCTGCAGTAAAAAGATCTATGGATATTTTGATAGATTATGGCTTTGCTGGAACTTAATAGAAAACGTTTCAGAAGGCCTGAAAAATTCTATTAGGGAATAGCAGATGCTAGTGAGACAGCAGCAAACCTGGGTACATGTTTATACTCTGTAATAGTATACTTCTGTGATTAAAAACAGACACAGAAATGATAATATTGGATAGATCACTGGACTTGGATCCAAACTCAAGACACTGTAATGCTCAGGGAGAAACTGAGGCAGTATCACACACTGGAAATTAGGTAATACTTTATTGATTTTAATTGAGAGTTCGGAATCCATAGCAATGGATCAGGACTGGTGGCACTCATGTCTCAAAGCACGAAGTCCATTGTGAGTTTAGACTGACAGACATGTCAGCCGACTGAATAGGACAAAGTATTCAGTACCTCATTGGTGGGGATCACGATTTTTATAATCTCCATAGCCCAGGGAGACAAAGAACTCATGGGGACAGCTGAGCACATCTGATGTCCAAGGAAACCATAAATTCAGTTCTGGCAGGTAGGGAGTGAAGAGTGCTGAGACAGAAACTGGGCAAGGAAGACTACTAGTCTGGGTCATAAAGATAAGGGGATCATTGAGGCTGGCCATCTGGAGGTTTTATGACTCCTTTGGAATATTAGTACAATTTTTTCTGATTGTCAGGAAGTGGGGGTTGCTATTTTTGGGCAGAACAATCAAGGGAAACTGAAACAGTAACCACTTAATGTGGCTTCATTTGGTTGGGAAAAAAAGAAAAAAGAAATCAAGTAGTGAAAATGATGGAAACTAAAACTATTTCCTTCTCAATTTGAAATGGGACTCCAACTGAGACAGGGAAACTGGCACAACAACACTAAATGTGTTGACTAGGCAAGTTACTACTTTTTAAGTCTCAAGTCCCCTTGCCTTTAAAGTGAGAATAATAATAGCATCTACCCCTCAAGATTAATGTAAAGATCAAATGTGATGATAAAATAACTTGGAAAAATACATATTAACATTAAGAATATGTTTGAATATATTTTTGTTTGTTTTGTTACATATTTCCCAATGGTTCCAGCAGAACTCAGAAGTAATTGACCATCTGGTGTCTGACACCTCTGGCTTAATCACTTTTAAAATCTTAAAGTTTTATATATCATTGTCTATTGTTTATCTGTATTTTCTGTCCCTTTGTCTCGGCCTTTCTCTCTCTCTCTCTCTCTCTCTCTCTCTCTCTCTCTCTCTCTCTCTATCTCTTTCTCTCTTTTTCTCTCTCACTAAAATTAGTGGTTATCACGGGATGTAGTGAATTTGATAAACAAGATATAGTTTAAAATTAAATTTTGGTGTTCATTTTTTTCCAATTCAATTCAGCTAACATTTATTAATTGCCTTCTATATTTAAGGAACTGTGTTGGATATATAAAATAAAAAATCCCACAACTTACATTCATCTGGGGAACTTGGATATAACCTGCGCATTGATAAGTAAATGAAAGGAGATTTTAATTGGGAGGAAAACCAGTTATAGGTTTGGAAGGAATAATGGAGAAAAGATTTCAGATGGGAAGAAAACTAATCTAAACAGAAAGTTGAGGAATTGAAGGTGAAAGAAGGATAAGTGCTTTCTAGGTAAAAGGGAAAGTCCATGAGGGCTTCATAGGTAAGGGATGCAATGACAAGGAAAATTGATTGTCCAGTTTGATTGGTGTAGGGTATAAAGAGGAAAGATATTGTAGAGTATTTTATTTATATTGATTTACCAATTAGTTTTTCACCCCACTCCACTATCCACATGTGTACTAACTAGTTGTAGAACTGGGCCAGTATTTTTATGGATATCAAATTGTCATTTCTCATAAGGGGACTTAATAGATGAGGGAAATTTTAAACAAATCGGATTTTGAATGAACTTTCAGAAGTCATCTAGTTCAACCCATACCTAAACATGGATCTCCTTAAGAGCAAATTTTACAAGTGCTCATTCTTCCTTTCTTTGAAAATCTGGGTGTAGGGATGTAACTGAAGTAGTCCACTTTCTCTCTGGCATACCATGGACTTTTGGATATGCCAAACATTTTAGGGAATTTTTTTATGTCACATCTAGTAGCAAATAGCTAGGGTATTAAATAAATAGAACTCTGAGCCTGAAATCAGGAAGACTCCAGTCCAATTCAGTATCAGACACTTACTAGCTGTGTGACTGTGGGTAAATCATTTAAAATTTTTCTTCTTGAGTTTCCTCAACTGTAAAATGGTTATAATAATAGCATCTGCCTCTCAGGATTGCTTTGAGTATAACATGAGTTAATATTTATAATGTGCTTAACAGTTCTGGCATGTTCTAGGCACTATATAAATGTTAGCTATTATTTGTTCCTTTGCAACTTTTTACACACTGCTTTTAATTCTGTGATGCAAATGGAACTTGTTCTGTGTCCAACCCGAGCAATGCTTATCTGGATTCCACATGCCACTTTCTCTGCCATTCCAAAGACACCTATAAGTGTGCTCTATAAGTTGAAACTTGTTGTTACAATAGACTACAGTATGCTCTTTTGGATTCTTCCTCTGAATGAATTATTTTTTCCAGACTCCCTGTTATAAGACACTAAGGTTAGCCAGGTCTTCATTCTTATTACTGTACTCTGGACTTCTGATTTTCTCTCCATCTTACTCCATTTAAGCATTTTTTTTTTAAGATCCTCTCCCCTCAGTTTTTCTGACATATGAAATCTGTCTTCAAATGTCTTTTTTAATGTAGAAGTAATAATGTAGAAGTAATCTCCATTTAACAGATGTGAATACATCTGGTTATTTATTATGAGACTTTCATTTTGGCATTATACTCTTGATGATTTTCACTTGATGATGAAGGCAATAATGAAATTCTAAATTTAATCAGCACTTGATATCAGAAAGTAATGATTGTACTGTCAGGAAAGCTTGTAACACTAGGGCATTTCTGAAACTGGCTCCAATCTACCTCACCAACTTTAGTTCATATACCTTTTGAGTATTCAGAACACTCCCTTTGGCCAAATAGTATTCCTAGTTGTTCTGTCAATTTAACATTCGTTGACAGGAAATAAAACTGTGATTATGCAGTATCTTTTAACAAACAGTTAATTAAATGACTACATAGTTGGATTTTGGAGCTTATTATTTACCATGTGTTAAAAAATTAGCTTAAAACATTTAAAGGATAGTGATTAATTAAATCTAATGGACTTAAATAGGCAGCTGGATGGCACAGTGCTGGACCTGGAATCAGAGAGATTCAATCTTCCTGAGTTCAAATAATGGCCTCAGAAACATATTAGCTTATTATCTTAAAACCATGGCTAACTGTTTAACAAGTGCTAATGTTTGGTTGGCTGGTTGTCCTTTGTTTTGGAAAAGGAGCCATGGTTTTAAGACATTAAAGTAAATGTTCACAAAAAAACTAATCATAGGCAGCCATTGGGAGTCAATCTTAGAACTGCCACTTAAGTGATTTGGCCATATAATTAGCACTAAAATAGTAGAGAAGGGATTCAAACTGAGGTCTCCAACTCCAGTGAACCCGACTGGGTATTGCTTAATAGTCAAACAGTTAATGTGGGTGACCGGAAGGAAATCAGCAAAAGGGGAAAGAGACAGAGACACAGAGATAGGGGCAAAGAGACACCTAATCCAGTTTTATTCCATACTCATCTTTCTCCTTATCTATCAAATAAAAGTCTCAAGGATAAGTGATCAACAGATTCTCTCAATTCTGGGTTCTATAATCCTATTGTAATACTAACTCTATTCAGCATTTATTAAGTACCTATAATCTTAACATAAGCACTGGGAATACACAGAATTAAAAGGGATAGTACCTGTCCTTGATGAGTTTACAACCTAAAGATTAGAGATACCAGAAGACTGTAGAATGGGATGAAGTATAAACTACTTTTAGTTTTTGATGATTTGGGGAAGAGGAGGAACTCTTACCCCTCTAGGGAGAACTTGACTTTTGGAGAAGTGTGAAACACTGTAATAGATTGGAAAACTTTGAACTAGAAGCACACAAAGTAGAAGGCATCTTCTTTGCAGGGGAAACCAATGTAATTGAGATCATTGATCAATAGAAGAATTGGAAAGTTGTTTCAAATTTTTTAACCCAAATGTTTATAAATCAGCTTAAAAACAACTGAGCTCAGCACTTAGTCAGAAACAATAATTAGTTAAAATTAGAAGCTACCAGATGGCTCAAATTGTTAACAACATCCATCTGTAAGTTCCTTTAGTAACTAATTCTCCTTCCCACCCAACTAAATGTATTATTAGTTCTTGCTTTATTTTCACATCATGAATTAAAGAGTTAATTTGAGGGCACTTTTTTCATGTTTTCTCTAGGGACCCAAAATTGTCAGTTGCAACTCCACTATTGTCCATCCCATCCTCTTAGATCAGAGGTTTTTAAACTTGTTTTATGTGTTCTTGGAGTCCTTTAGCAGCAGTCCTATGAACTTCTTAGTATAAATTTTAAAAATCATAATTTAAAGAAATGCTACATTTTAGTTGGACATTAGTGAAAATAAAGATGCAAACAATTTTTTTTCTTTACCATCCAAGTCCACAGACCCCTGAAATAATCATGGATCCCTTGGGGGTTAGTGGTTAAGAACCTTGATCATCCTACATATTCTTTCTTGGCTTCACATATCCTGATCTCTCCTGGTTAGTTTTTCACCAACCTAATAATTCCCTTCTCCATCTCCTCTTTGTGAAGGTGGAATGGTAGGCAAGATTGTCTCGTTGACTCTCTTTTCTCCTCTTTCTGGTCTGTATTCTCTTCCTGGACAATGTCATTTATTTCCATCATTTCAACTTCACCTCTTATGCCAGAACTTCCTCAGCCAATCCTAACCTCCTATTTGAGTTTTAGATTTGTAAATGTCTACAATGATTATAGGCTAAATCCACTTTCTTGTTACTGAGCACCTTAAACTCATTTCCTAAAATTGAGCTTATCTCTCTTCCTGAAGCTTTTCTTAAATTTATACTTTGTGTTTGTTTAATTCTTTTTGGAAATCTTGGAGTTACCCCTTGATTCCTCCTTCCCTTATTTCTCTTTAGTTACTGAGTGCCTATAAGATTTTATCTAGCAAAGTCTCATATCTGTCTTTCCCTCTATTTTCTTTTTTTAAACTTCTATTTAGATCATTTATTCATATTTAGGATTAGTTTATTTTTTTACTAAAAGCTCTTTATTTACAGAACATACGAGTAATTTTTCTACATTGACCTTTGCAATTTTTTTTTTGTTCCAAGCTTTTCCCCTCCTTCCCCCCACCCCCCATCCCTAGATGACAGGTAATCTAATACATGCTAAATATGTTAAATTATGTGACAAATCCAATATATATAATACATATCTATATAGTTATCTTACTGCACAAGAAATATCAGATCTAGAAAGAGAGACGAAAAAAAAACCAAGAAGGAAAACAAAATACAAGGAAATATTCACCGAAAGTGTTAAAATGCTGTGTTGTGGTCCACACTCAATTGGCCTCTCTCTGGATGTATATGACTATTTTCATTGCTGAACAATAGGAATTGTTTTGAATCACATCATTGTTGAAGAGAACCATGTCCATCAGAATTGACCATCGTATAGTCTTGTTGTTGTCGTGTACAGTGATCTCTTGGTTCTGCTCATTTTGCTCAGCATCAGTCCATGCAAGTCTCTCCAGGCCTCTCTGAAATCGTCCTGCTGGTTGTTTCTTACAAAACAATAATATTCCAGGACATTCATATACCATAATTTATTCAGCCACTCTCTAATTGATGGGCATCCATTCAGTTTCCAGTTTCTAGCCACTACAAAAAGGGCTGCCATAAACATTCTTGCACATGTGGGGCCCTTTTCTTCCTTTAAGATTTCTTTGGAATATAAGCCCAATAGAAACACTGCTGGGTCAGAGGGTATGAGCATAGTTCCAAATTGCTCTCCAGAATGGCTGCATCCGTCCACAGTTCCACCAACAATGTATCAGTGGCCCAGTTTTCCCACATCCCCTCCAACATTCATCATGATCTTTTCCTGTCATTTTAGCCAATCTGAGAGGTGTGTAGTGGTATCTCGGATGTGTCTTAATTTGCATCTTTCCCTCTATTTTCAATGTTATTATCTTAATACAAACCTTCAAATCAAACCAAGAAGCATTAAGCATCTACTGTGTATCAGGCTTTGCATTAAGTGCTGTATCTTTGTTATCAGGTAATTGATAAGTGATAACAATTATCAGGTAAATGACAGCAAGCAATTTGTTCCCATCTTAATATACCTTTCATATTACTGATAGAATAATCATAGATATGCTCATCTCATATATGTTCAATAATCTTCCTCTATAGTTTTTTATTGTCCAAGTTCATATGTTGTTTTTGGTATTCAGAGAAATCTTGAGTCTGACATCTTACTTTTCTAGAACTGTATTAAGTGACTTGCTTCAACCCTCAGCTTTTCCTGCCTCTGTTTACCTATATGGAATCTGCCTTGCAAAGTTTATTATGTCTGGAATGTCAGCTTTCCACCCCTGAAAATTCCTTCCTATATGCAATCATACTTGCGCTCTCCTCCCCATTTGTTCTACTTTCTCTCTCCATTCTCATTGTGCTCTTCCTTCTATCACTTCTTCCCCTTCTCTTACTCCGTTCTCTGTTTTTCCCTTCTACTTTAGACTCTCTCCTCACTATTTAGCTTAGGTGTATTGTACAGTGTAAATGAAATAATGACTAGAAAGCACTTTGCAAATATTAAAGTGCTATATAAATATCAATTATTATTTTAATGTTTTAAATTAGTATATTTAATTTATGTAATTAATATATTACATTATATATTATATATGAACATATACTATATTGTAAATAATATAATTAATATATTAAATTAATGTACAAAATAAAGAAAATATTTTCATGTGCACAGAACATAAGATTAAAAATATAAAACAATAAATACTACACATTGTGCTCAGAGCTGTCCATCTTTTCTTTGCTTCCTTGTAGGTTTCTGTTGTTCACTGCTGTACATTTTAAATTTATTCTTTTTTTCTTTTTCCTTCCCCCACTTGTCAAGAAGACTACAATTAAGCATGGATCTATTTACATGTATATCTATACATACATATATACATACATATCTATTATTGCATACATTTATATAAATTTATGTTATACCATACTGCACTGGTTTGTCCTGTTTCTTTGAAGGTGGCTCTTCCTTCTTAAGTCCAAGTCTTTCCATATTTCTAAATCCACCAACTCATTATTTCTTGCACCATAGTAATATTCCAACCTTATAATCGCTATTATATTATTATTAGAAATGTTATTTCCAATAGTCTAAAACAATATTGATTAATATGGCGGACATATAGTATCATTTACCTGTTTTTCTCTTGATTGAATCAATGATTCCTACTCCTTTAAAAAAAAACTGAAATTCTACTGCAGATCTTTATTATTATATTTGTATGTGTCTTATTTTCCTATCTCTGCTGATTCCTGTTTTATTTCTACCTCCTACCTTTCCTTCCAATTACTTAATCTACTCTGCCTCCAAGGATCCCTTCCTTGTTCTCTCCTTCTCTTATCCCTCTTTATTTATCCCATTCTACATACCTTATCCTATTCTATTAATCTACATACCCTTCTTTACTCTACCCCTTATCCTGTTTCTTCACCATTATATTTTTGTAAATGTAAAAGACTTTTATGCCCTTCTAAATGTGTATATTCTTCTCTTTAACCCTGACCTGTGAGAAGGGTTTTCTGTAAAAATCCCTCCATTACCCTTTATCCCCTCCAACCTTTCTGTCCCCTTACTCTTTTATTTCTTTGCATTTCTTTCCAAATTTAGAAAGGTTTTCTGTTCTTGTACACACACACACACACACACCACACACACACATATATATATACATATGCATATATACATATACATATGCCTATATACACATACATATATGTATATGTATATACACACATATATACACATATACATACACACACACATATGTTGTTCCCAATTGAGAACTACCAGCCCTTCTCCCCATGTCTCTGGGTCAGTTCTTTCTTTGTACCTCATTAGTATAACATAATTACTTTTTACCTTTCCTACAGTTTTGCTTTTCAGTATCACATCATACTCAGCTTTATCCCATTTTTTCTTCTGAACTACCCAGTTATTAATGACAATCTTAGACATGTGGTTTACATTTCCACATATAAAACATCAATAGTTTATCCTTATTGAGTCCATTGTAATTAGTCTTTGATATTTACCCTGTATTTCTCTTGGACTTTATATCAAAATTTATATTAAATTCGGGTCTTATTGCAACAAAATTCAGAAAGTCAGACAGTGCAGTGGGTCTTGTCTGAGTGTAATGGTGGCATTGCTGTATTTAATTTTTTTTGCTATTCATAATATTTCTAGTTTCCTCTCTTGTTTTAATACTTCAGGACAATTTTCTTTATTTCTTGTATTATTGTATCAAAATTCTTTATTTTTTGATTCTAGCTTTCAGGTACTTTGTTTATTCTTACATTTTCTCTTCTTAATCTGTTTTCCAGATCACGGTCTCTTCTTTCATTCTTTATATTTTGTTTTTTTATTTCTTGGTTTTATATAACTTCCTTGGTTTCCCCTTGCTCAGTTCTAGTTTTTAAGGAGTCATTTTCCTAAGATTCTGGATTTCCTTTTCCAATTGTTGATGACTATCAACTTTACTGAAACTATTAAAAACTTTTTATATTTTCTTTGCTGATTCCCTAGGATATTTAAAATAAACTATATCAACAATAAATAGGTATAATCTCTTCTTTGCCTATTTTTATACTGTTTTAATTTTTTTCTTTTTATTGTTAATATTTATAGAATATTTATAGAATTGTGAGGAAATAGAAGTGTCCTTGCTTTACTCCTGTATTTATTGGGAAAGTCTCTTATGTTTCATGGGGTTTGTTTTTTCATGGGTTATATTATAAGAAGAGAAGAATCTGGAGAGCAATTTGGAGCTATGCTCAAAAATTTATCAAACTGTGCATACCCTTTGACCCAGTAGTGTTTCTACAGGGCCTATATCCCAAAGAGATTTTAAAGGAGGGAAAGGGACCCACATGTGCAAAAATGTTTGTGGCAGCCCTTTTTGTAGTGGCTAGAAACTGGAAACTGAATGGATGCCCATCAATTGGAGAATGGCTGAATAAATTATGGTATATGAATGTTATGGAATATTATTGTTCTATAAGAAACGACCAACAGGAGGATTTCAGAGAGGACTGGAGAGACTTGCATGAACTGATGCTGAGTGAAATCAGCAGAACCAGGAAAACATTATACATGGCAACAAGACTATACGATGATCAATTTTGATGGACATGGCTCTCTTCAACAATGATGTGATTCAAACCAGTTATTCAGCAATGAAGATAGTCATATACATCCAGAGAGAGGCCTGTGGGAACTGAGTGTGAACCACAACACAGCATTTTAACGCTTTCTGTGAATATTTCCATGCATTTTGTTTTCCTTCTGAGGTTGTTTTTTATTCTCTTTCTATATCTGATGTTTTTTGTGCAGTAAGATAACTGTATAGATATGTATGTGTATTATATTTGTCATATAATTTATCCAATTTAGCATGTATTAGATTACCTGTCATCTAGGGGTGGGGGTGGGGGGAAGGAGGGGAAAAGCTTGGGAAAAAAGTTTTTGCAAAGGTCAATGTTGAAAAATCACTCGTGTTTTGTAAATAAAAAGCTTTATATATATATATATAAAAAGAAGAGAGGAATCTTGAGGTTAACGGTCTTAGTTTTCTTGGTAAAATATGAGATTAGGTCCATAGCTGAAAACACTCTGCCTTTCCTTTATCTTATGAGAAATGTGAGATGCAAAGACAAAAGAGCAAGGGATTCCATTAGCAAGGGAAGTATAAAGATGAACTGGTTCATTTCTAGGGGTAGAACTTGGAAGGAAAGAGTGTGTATACTGAGAAGGAGTTATGGCCTGTGAAAAGTAAGAGAGATTAGGGGAGGAAGTTTAGAGGAATAAACTTTTGGAGGAGGAGGAAGAATTCTTGATCTCTTGATCTCTTGATAAGTGGATCTTCCTGGTTAAAATGTCTGTTTCTTGAGAGTGAGCAGTTTCATTCTTTTTATTTATATCCTCAGTGCTTTATAAAGTGCCTGGCCTATTACCTGGTATTAAATAAATGGTTGCTAATTTACTGAGGAAGTGTAAAATGTATGGGTGATAGGAAGCTGCAGGGTGTGACTGTTCCAGTACACAACTAAGGGAAATGAAGTTTGAGTATTTAAGAAATTGGAAGTCTGAAATATTTGAGAGAACTTCTATCTACCTACCTATATCTGTTTGTCTCTCTGTTCACACACACACACACACACACACACACACACACACACACACAAATAAATAAAAAAAAAGTTTTTAACAGTATTATGGCAAGAGTTTGGGTGGAAAGGAACACTATGAACTATATACTGAACTAATTGAGGAAAAAATGAGAATATCCCTAGGACTCGTAGGAAAAAAAAAAAAGATCTACAGAAATCTGGATTACCTGATAAATTTAGATAGGATGCACTACAAAAGAGTCTGAAATTAGCAAAGAGAGAAAGAAATGACTCCTTCACTGGGAGTGAATTAGGGGAGATGAGAAAAGTTCCAATTAGAACTGGAAAAGGCAGCCAGCATAGCAGAAAAAGAAAGAAGTTTAAAATGAAGCAGAGTTTTTAAATTACAAAATCTGGAATTCCAGGAGGTAAAGTATAAAGGAGTAGGCAGATATAGAATTAAAGGGTAGATGGTTAGAGATCAGAGAATAGGCAGCAGGGTTTGACAATGGGGCCTGCTCTTCCACATTGCTACATTACTGGAATTTTGACATTGCAGGAGGACTTAAAAAATTGGGATAGTCCATATTACAGTCCTTATTAACAATACAAAAAAAAGCATTTTGTATCTCTAAGGAGATTACATTTTACTGGGAGGATATGTGCACAAGTGAATATAAAGTTTGCATAAAATAACAAGATAATTTCATAGAGGGCCTTAACAAATGAGGTCATTAGGAAAGGTCTTAGAGGATGTTATTTCCAAACTATGTTAATAATGCTTAACATGTATTGGAGTACTTGCTATCTAGGGGAGGGGAGTGGGAAGAAGAAAGGAAAAAATTTGGAATACAAGGTTTTACAAGGATCAATGTTGAAAAATTATCCATGCATAAGTTTTGGAAATAAAAAGCTGTAATAAAAATGTTAATATGTATCCCTAGACCAACTTTAAATATGTGGGTCTATGATTAAGCTATATAATGCTACATTGACACTGCTATACCCAGCATAACACCTTATACAGGATAGATTGGGAATTAATGTGTTAGATGTTAAGTAATTGAAAAACAGTATTTAACTTCTTGCTTTTAAATTGGTGCTAAAGAAAGTTTCAGAAGTTGGATTTACTGAGTCTTTTTGAGCCTTTACTCACTCACTGGAATAATTAAGATGCTTTTCCAGGCAACTATTTCCAAGGAAAACATTCCTTTTCAGGTCTAAAATCTGTTTGTTAAAGCCCTAATTAATGTATGTATCTACAAAGACCTGCCCTTATAGATTTGTGTGTAATGGAAAGTAGGATAAAAGGTGCATAAGGGACAAGATCCAGGTGAAGTAGAGAGGGTAAAACTTAATGCAAAAAAAAAAAAGAGAAAGGAGGTACTGACAATGATAATTCAAGCCACAACATGTACTGGGGCATATTCCAAAGCAGAGTGGATAGGGGAAGCACACCGACTGATAATTTGTTTTTGTATTTTAAGTAGATTTTAAATTACATTATTTCAGAGAACTCTTAGACTAATAGAAAGGGATCTTACTACCAGTTCAGGTAGATACTTTCTGTTGAATATGCTTGTGTACCAAAAGGTGATGTGATTTACACAGGAGTCACAGAACTAGTGGGTAACCAAAAAGAGACTTGAATTAGGTGTTCTGGATTCCAACACCAGCTTCCCCTCTTCTTCTCCACTTTCTCTGTTCTTCCTCTCTCTTCTCTTTCTTAATCTCTCGATGTCTCTCCCTCTGTTTTTTTTTCTTTTTCTCTGTCTTTCTCAGTCTCTCGCTTTTCTCTCTCCCTCCTCAGTCACTCTTCTCTTTTTTCTCTCTTCTCTTTGTGTTTTTTTGATGTTTTGCTGTCACCTCCTTCTTCCTCTCTTCTGTTGCTTCACAACATAAATGCTTCTTTTTTTCCCTTTCACTTACACACACACACACACACACACACAGATATGGATATAGATATAATTTATACAAGATCTAGGATTCTTGAATTTGTGAAATTCACCATAGCTAGAATTACACTTGATGCAAAAAGTCGTAAGACTATAGAATTCAAGCTGGAAAGGATATTGGGTCCAAACTCATTTTTCAGTTAAAGAAACAGATGCTTTGACTTTGTGTACCAATAGCTATTGTCTTGAGACAAGATTTGGAATCAAGCTTATTTTACTCCAGGGTTAGGATTCTATTTGTCATGCTACCTAGATGTGAAACAACTACTTCACACTATTTATTTATGACAAATTCAGTTGAGTGGGAAGGAGCAAGACTAGTGGAAATTGGCCAGTGGGGGAGAAAAAAGGACAAAGTATGATGAAGGTACTGAAGCTGTATAGGAGTGGAGAGTAGTTGGTGATGTGGCCTATAGTGGACGGAAGGCTGCCATTAGATAACTTCCTGTTTTAACTAATTATTCTTGCCAATTAGGTTCCAAGCTCTGTAATTTCTACTTTGCCTAACATATTATCTAAAGACAGCTAGATAGCTAGAGCCCTGGGCCTGGAGTCAGGCAAGAGTGCAAATATGGTCTCAGTCACTTATCTGATTGTGTGACCTTGGGCTAATCACTATATTTTAAAATTAAGTTAATAAGTATTCTTATATATGAATTAATTACCCCTTTTCTTCTTTTGAGTTAGACATAACTGGATTAGATGACCAATTTTTTTTTATTTGTTTTTTTTTTATTTTTATTTTTTTTAATTTTTTATTTTATTTGCATAACATATGTGTGGGTAATTCTTCAACAATAACACTTACATAGCTTTCCGTTACAAATTTTTTTCCCCCAACTCCCCACCCCTCCCCTAGATGGCAGGATATCCACTACATGTTAATTATGTTAAAATATTGGCAAATCGAATATATGTATACATATTTCCAAACTTATCATTGGTGTACAAGAAAAATCTTATCTACACAAACGATATATCAGATAAAGGAAACACAATGTAAGCAAACATCAATCAAGGAGTATGAGAATGTTATGTTGTGGTCCACATTTCGCATCCCTCTCTCTGGGTGTATATGGCTTTCTTCAGTGAACAATTGGAGGTGGTTTGAAACATTTCATTGTTGAAGAGAGCCATGTCCATCAGAATTAATTGTCATATAGTACTGTTGTTGCCGTGTATAATGATCTCCTGGTTCTGCTCATTTCACTCAGCATCAGTTCATGTAAGTCTCTCCAGGCCTTTCTGAAATCATCTTGCTGGTCATTTCTTACAGAACAATAATATTCCATAACATTCATATACCATAATTTATTCAGCCATTCTCCAATTGAAGGGCATCTATTCAATTTCCAGTTTCTAGCCACTACAAAAAGGGCTGCCACAAACATTCTTGCACATGTGGGGCCTTTTCCTTCCTTTATGATTTCTTTGGGATATAAGCCCAATAGAAATGCTGCTGGGTCAAAGGGTATGCACAGTTTGATAACTTTTTGAGCATAGCTCCAAATTGTTCTCCAGAATGGCTGTATCCGTTCACAGCTCCACCAACAATGCATCAGTGTCCCAGCCCTCCCACAACCCCTCCAACATTCATCATTAACTTTTCCTGTCATTTTAGCCAATCTGACAGGTGTGAAGTGCTATCTCAGGGTTGTCTTGATTTGCATTTCTCTGATCAATAGTGATTTGGAGCACCTTTTCATATGACTATAAATAGTTTTAATTTCATCCTCTGAAAATTGTCTGTTCATATCCTTTGACCATTTATTGATTGGAGAATGGCTTGAATTTTTATAAATATGAGACAATTCTCTGTATATTTTAGAGATGAGACCTTTATCAGAACCCTTAAATGTAAAGATGATTTCCCAATTTATTGCTTCCCTCCTAATCTTGTCTGCATTGATTTTGTTTGTACAAAAACTTTTTAACTTAATATAGTCAAAGTTATCTATCTGGTTTTCAATTAAAAGTTCCAGTTCTTCTTTGGACATAAATTTATTCCATCTCCACAGGTCTGAGAGGTAAACTATATTATGTTCCTCTAACTTGTTTACAAAATCACTCTTTATGTCCAGATCATGAACCCATTTAGATCTTATCTTGGTATGTGGTGTTAGATGTGGGTCAAGCCCTAATTTCTTCCACACTAGTTTCCAGTTTTCCCAGCAGTTTTTGTCAAATAGTGAATACTTATCCCAAAAGCTGGGGTCTTTGGGTTTATCAAAAACCAAATTGCTATAGTTATTGCCTAGTTTGTCTTGTGATTCTATCCTATTCCACTGATCGACTACTCTATTTCTTAGCCAGTACCAAATGGTTTTGATGACCGCTGCTTTATAATATAGTTTTAGATCTGGTACAGCAAGTCCACCATCTTCAGCCTTTTTTTTCATTAATCCCCTTGAAATTCTAGACCTTTTGTTTTTCCAAATGAACTTTGCTACTATTTTTTCTAGATCTGTAAGATAATTTCTTGGGAGTTTGATTGGTATGGCACTAAATAAGTAAATTAGTTTGGGTAGTATTGTCATTTTTATTATATTCGCTCGTCCTACCCATGAGCATTTTAAGTTTTTCCAATTGACTAGGTCTGATTTGATTTGTGTGGAAAGTGTTTTGTAATTTAGTTCATATAGTTCCTGACTATCCCTTGGCAGATAAATTCCCAAATATTTTATACTATCAACAGTTATTTTGAATGGAATTTCTTTTTGTATCTCTTGCTGCTGAACTTTATTGGTAATATATAAAAATGCTGATGATTTATGTGGATTTATTTTGTATCCTGCCACTTTGCTAAAGGTGTGAATTGTTTCTAGTAGTTTTTTAGTTTGAGTCTCTAGGATTCTCTAAGTATACCATCATGTCATCTGCAAAGAGTGATAATTTGGTTTCTTCACTACCTACTCTGATTCCTTTTATCTCTTTTTCTTCTCTTATTGCTAAAGCTAACATTTCTAATACAATATTAAATAGTAATGGTGACAGTGGGCAGCCTTGTTTCACTCCTGATCTTATTGGGAATGGTTCTAGTTTGACTCCATTACATATGATGCTTGCTGAAGGTTTTAAGTAGATACTACTTATCATTTTAAGGAAAAGCCCATTTATTCCTATACTCTCCAGTGTTTTTAATAGGAATGGGTGTTGGATTTTATCAAAAGCTTTTTCTGCATCTATGGAGATAATCATATGATTAGATGACCAATTTTAAAATAAATAATTCTGTGTATATATGGCTATATAATGCTACAATTGACACTGCTACATCCAACATAATTATGCCTCTGTTTACCTCAGTTAACTCAGCTATAAAATGGGGATGATAATTAGCATCTACTTCACAGAATTGTTGTGAAGATCAAATGAAATAATACTTGTGGAGTGCTTAGCACAGTGCCTGGCATATAGTAAGTGCTTTAAAGATTAGCTAAGTCTATATCTAACTCACTATATTTATATGATACTGCAAACTAAGAATGGGCTTTCCATTTTTAAATGTAATAAAACTTTATTTAGAAAAGGAAAAAAAAAACATTTTTTCCTTGCTGCTCTAGAGGGTTAGCTAAGCTTTCCAGCTTTATGCTGAATTAATCTTAGTAAGAAATACAAAAAAGGGCAATTATAATTTTAGTTACATCAACAAGTAGTTATTAAATATTTCTTTGAAAATTTTACAGGTGTACATGGGACCTTGAACATATAAATTCAGAAACCTCCAGTCTTGATCATCGTGAATTGTTTTAAAAGTTTCTCCAGCCTTTTTCTCCATATTACGTGGAAATTTTTTGGGGGGAGACTCTCACCCCTAAACCACAGAGCCACATTTTTCAATGCCTAAAAATAGCAAGGTCAAAAGAGATTTAGATGATGATGTCATTGAATCTGTCAAAGATCTCCTTTCCAATGAAGATTATGCTGATGATGCTTTTAAGAAGAGTGAACTAATTGTTGATGATCTAGAAGAAAAAGACATGGATGCTGAAAAAGCCTCTGAAAAAAGTGAAGGTGAAAGGCCAGCGTGGAATAGCAAGCTGCAGTATATTTTGGCACAGGTTGGATTTTCTGTTGGTTTAGGGAATGTGTGGAGATTTCCATATCTGTGTCAGAAGAATGGAGGAGGTAAGTCTACATGAACTTCTTAAATACCTTTTGACATTTAATCATTATGAGACACAAGTGGAGACATCAGAAGCCTAGAATCTAGTTGTCTCTAAGAAAAAAAAATAATTTTAAAATTTTTATTTTGGAAATAAGCATTGTTTTTAAACTTTGGCACATTTGCATTAGTTAGTAAAATCTACTTACAAATCAAAAATGGATTCTTGAGTTTATCAGAAGAAAGAGAATCATGGAACCATTTAAATAGGAGCTCTAAATGCTGCTCTTGGTATCCAAGAAATGCTTGAATATAATTATGAACACCCTTGACTATTTTCTTTGTAGAGAAAGCCGCTATCCCTAAGATTCTTTCTAAAACTTTTCCAGAAGGTAGTTGTAATGGTCATTCATTCTTTTTCTAGAGCTAAGTGAAGTTTCTTTAATGAGAGCAAACTGGGGAATAGATTCAAACAGGATAATTCTTCTCTAATGTTATCTTTGAGTTGACATAGCACTAAGAGAACCAGAAAACTAGAGATGGTGAAGAATGTATAATAGTAACAGCTAACAATTTAATATCGAGCTTTGGTGTTTGCAGAATTTCCTTCCCCATTATATCTCACTGGGTTGCTATGACAACCCTATGAGGGAGATGAGATATATATATATATATATATATATATATATATATATATATGTATATATATATATATATTTTTTTTTTTCCATTTTAGCATATGAGGAATTGACATTTAGGGGGAGGTTAATTGACTTGTCCAGTATCATTATAGCTTGGCTGTTTGTAGTTTCTCAATAAGTTTCTAGAATTGTTTTGTTGTCCTTTTAATTTTTATTGTTGTTGTCATTATGTGTGTATTCTTGGTTCCACTTAGTGTTACTTTGCACTGGTTCTCTAAGTATTTCCAGGCTTCTTTGTTGATCAAGCTCAGAATGTGCTTGCTGTGCAGTAACATTCCACTAATCGTGTACTTCAAGTTTATTCTTCAATCTGTGGGCACTCCTTTTGCTTCTGTTTCAGATGTGTTTCTTGTAAACAGCATATTGTAACATTCTGGTTTTTTATTTCTTATTGACTCTGCTCAGTCTGCTTCTGTTTTATGGAAGAGTTCATCCCATTCTTATTTACAGTTTTGATTACCAGCTGTGTATTTTCCTCCATCTTATTTTCTCTCCTGTATATAATTTTGTTTGCTCTTTTCACCTATCCCTTCTTAATAGTGTTTTGTTTCTAGCCTATCCTCCCCCCACAATGTCCTCCTTTTTATCACTCTTCCCTCCCTTTTCTTTCCCCTTTCTCCTCCTACTTTATATAAGATCAATTTCCATACCCAACAGATGATCAAGTTAGTCTCTCCTTGAGCTAAGACTGATGAGATTAAAAGTCAAACAATGCATGTCCCTACCTTTCTCTCTATTGTTATAGTTCTTTTGTACCTCTTTCTGTCCCATTATACCTGGCCTTTTCTCTTCTCCCAGTACAATTCTTTTTTTTCCCCAACCCTTATTGTCTTTTTATTTGTTATTATCACATAGAAGGGTAAAACCATATCCATATCTAACATAACTGCCCCAATAAGAGATACTGTTTTCAAGAGTTACAGGTATCATTTTTCTATCTAGGGATATAAACAGTTTAACCTTTAAATAAAACACATATTTTCCCTGTTTACTTTTCTGTGCTTCTCTTGAGTGCTGTGTTTGAAGATCAACTTCTGGATTTTTTGTGTTTTTTTTTTTTTTCCTTCCCAATAGAAGTCATTAAAAGTCTTTAACTTCTGAAGATCCATCTCCTCTCCTGAAAGATAACTCAGTCTTGTGTAGTTGATTCTTGGTTGGAATCCCAGGTTCTCGCCTTCTGGAATATGGTATTCCAGGCCCTCTGATCCTTTAGTGTAGAAGCTGCTAGATCCTGGGTAATCCTGACTGTGACTCTTCAGTACTTGAATTACTTTTTTTTTTTTTTCCTGGCAGCTTGCCAACTGCAGGGGATAATTCTACCTGAGTTTCCAGGAAATGGCGTGATTTCCCAGAATTTGCTTTCTGAGCTGGGGCTTGAGGCTGTCTCACCAGTTTTCTCTACTACTGAGTCATTCCTGAGCGTCTCAGATGCTGATCTGCTGTGATTAGGATCTTTTTACTCTTGATTTTCCCAAACACTTTCTGAATTGGGCTGAACATCCTTTTCACCCCAGAGCCTGACCTTTCTTGAAGTCCTTCCAGTCTATCTTGAGCTGGAAAATAGTTTCATTCTATCAGATTCTGTTTAGAGGCCTGGTTTCATGTAGTTTTCTAGAGAAACTGGGAAAGTTGGAGCAGCTTCCTGACTTCACTCTATCATCGTGGCTCTGCCCCCAGAACTCAGTATTTTTATGATTCTGACCTTGACTTTCTTGCCATGAAGTCATGCTCTCTCAATGAACAATTCTATTACTCTAAATTTGCAGTGCATTTTTGATGCAGTATTTTATTTAAGCCTCCCACAGTACCTCAGAGATTGCTACCATAGATGTAATTGTCCACATTTTTCAAATAAGAAAACTGAAGTTTATAGCACTGAAGTGATGTTGGCATAATTACATAGCTAGCAATTGTCCAAGGCAGAGCTGACTTGATATCCTAGTGACTTTAAGTAGAATCCTTACAACTCCGCTGCTTCCATTCAAATATTAAGTCTTTGTTGATAGATTAGTTAAACATGCCAGGTGCTCTGAATCTGGGATCAATTTAGTAGTTTATATAATAGTGTTTAGTAGTTGACATAATTGGCTAATCTTACACATTTTATTTTATTCATTTCAATGGCTCAACTTATTAGACTGTCAGAGGAGCACAAGATATCAATTGATTACATAGATATATGTGATTCATATATATAATTATGACTATACATGTATAATTGACTATATAATATATATAAATTTTATTGTGTATATACACATAGATGTATATGAGATTAACATACTTATGTATATGTACATATGTATATGTAACTATAGCTGCATATATACATAAAACATATACATGCATGTATTTACATCTATGCATGTATACAGTACAATCTATGTACATATCTATGCATATGTGTAATTATATCTGACATTAGAACCTAAAAACATATTATATGTTTAAATTACTATTAATTCATTTCAATAAGAGTGAATCCCATCAACCAGATGACACTGGGAGGATTTGTCCCCAGTTGAACCATTATGTATAATGTTCTGTGCCTTCAGGAGTATTCATGTATTCTTAATCCTCATTTAGTTTTACTTCTAGGTTCTATTGATGAAAATTTGGCACAATTTATACTTTAAAATTCATTTAAATTGTACTTACTTAGTCTTTGCTGGTCTGGCATTTATGGTCCTTTAGAAAACCTAGAGTAAACTGAAATTTACATTTATATTTTCTATAAATAAAGGCAACTGTTTAAAGAGGATTACAAGATAGGCTTAACCTACTTGAGTAAACAAGGGACTTTTAACAAGCTGTGTACAAATTCATGCTGCAGGTGCTAATTCATAACCTTCTTTGTGCTTCTTTTTCTGCCTTGAAAGTGAGAGTTCTGTATTCCTTTCAGAATCTTCTGATTTTCACACTTTTTAGGAATTTGAAGATAAGCCTCAATCTGAAATATTCAGCATTTGCTGTTTCATTGTCTTATTTGTGTTTTTCTTTATAGGTGCATATCTTATTCCATATTTAGTATTGTTGCTGATAATAGGCATCCCACTTTTTTTCCTGGAACTTTCTGTTGGGCAAAAAATTCGCAGAGGAAGTATTGGTGTGTGGAATTTTATCAGCCCCAAACTGGGTGGAATTGGATATGCAAGTTGTGTAGTAAGTGATGTTTATCTTATCATTTAATCTTCATTTTTACTAATCTTTTATTTTATTTTTCACTTAATCTTTAATCTTTTAAAAGCAAGGATTTTAAAGCAAGGATTTAACTTTTTCTAATTCTTTTCAAATAAGAACAATATCTAATTCTTTTAAATAAGTAGAACATAATGTTAAAGTAGAAAATATTAACAGTTATAGATTTTTTGTTATGAATCCATTTAACACATGTTCTTTAGGAAATGGTATTTGGATGATATAAATTTTTTGTAAAAGATTAAATATTCCAAATAATCATGATAAAAGGAAGACTATCAGAAGTTTAGACATATTAGAAAAGCATTTAAATAAAAATATAATATTTAATGTGAGAGCATCACATGCAGTAGACTTAGATGACTTTACTGTTATGGATCTTTCTATTTTTATATCTTTCGTTTCCAAATATGCCCAGTTTTCCTCCTTCAACTCAGTGAACCATTCTTTAAAATGAAGAATTTCAAGAAAAGAGGGAGAAGTGCAGAGAGGGGAGGGTAAGGAAAGAAGGGGGAAAGAGAGGAGATGGAGAGGAGAGAAGATTAGCAAAAGCAGCTAATCCAAATGGCTTCTGACAGCATATGCAATATTAATGGGATTATTTTTTTCTTGTAGGTGTGTTTCTTTGTGGCCCTTTACTACAATGTTATTATTGGCTGGAGTTTGTTCTATTTTTCACAGTCTTTTCAACATCCTCTTCCATGGAACGAATGCCCTCTGGTGAAAAATGGTTCTCACACTTGTAAGAAATATAATTTTTTTTGGTTGCTTAATGAATTTAAGAAGAATAAGAAATTTATATATTAAGATAATCAGGGCAAAACTGTGTTATACTTTTCAGAAAACATGGCTATACATATTCTGTTCTTAACTCTTTGTGTTCCTACTTTAAAAAACTCCATCGACATCAACAATAAACAAAAACCAAACCAAAAAGAAAAAAAAAAAAACTTGTTCAACTATGAGTCTTAAATAATGAATAATTCACAAGATAAACCATCGAAAAAAATGAAATTATGTGGGGAAAAAATTCTTAATTTTGATCCTTGTTTTTGTAACATTTCTATTTTTGAGTATCCCCTTCCCTTTGTTGAATAAACTATCCCTTGAAAAAAGGATTAAAAAAAGAGGGATAAGAAAAGCCAATCATGTGTGACAGCAAATGCAATATTCTGCAGCCATAATTCTCTTAGCTTTGCAAAGAGGAGAGAGAGTGAGTGAGAGCATTTTCTTATTTTTTTTTCTTTTCTGGGAGCCTACTTTTACCAATTACTCAAATGCTTTTAGGACTTCCAGCATAGTCTGTTTATTATACTTTGTACCACTAGAAGAGATTGTGAATATTAGCCTTCATCTCTGTCTCCTCTCCTTAATCCAAATGCACATTCTTATGAAAACTAGAGGAAACTACAAATATTCATTTTGTTTCAAATACTTCAAATCACTGTTTTCTCTAGCCTTTTTTAAAATATCTTGGCTATGCAATTGTATATATCTGTGCTTGAGAAAACCCAGACTTTTAGATAATTTAGACAGTCATAAAGGAGGGTGGAGGAAAAAAAAAGACCAATTTTTTACATGAATTAGCTGAGAAAAATCAGGGTGGAAGCCAAAATTTGTCAACTGAAGTCACTGGACAGTTAGTCTCTCATCTTTGTGATGTAGATTTTAACTTCAAAGTCCTTCAGAAATAGGATTGATCTAATTCATGTTATGCTTGAGATGCATACTTTAACCTTCTTGTCATGAGGGGAATCCAAGATTTTTCTCTGAGATTACTTTAAAGAAAAATTTTTCCAACAAGCACAGTGAAGAAATTAATTAGATAATTTAACCAAAATAGCATGTTATTGAGGAAAAGTGGTTTTAGGTCAAGTTCCATATTAAATTACATCATTTTTTTGTATAGCTGGTTTTGGCACTAGCACAAAGTAGGCGTGATATTTTGCTTATTTGAACAATTTGTTAATTGCCTTTGTTGTTAAAGTTCTTTTGGTCCAGAAGATTGAATCTGCCAAATATCCACATTTTTTTTTATGAAGGTAACAAAAATACCAGAATTTAGATCAATTGATTTTTACCTACGGGTTTATTGTCGTGATTTTCTTGTACAGAATTGGAAGCACTTTTGTTATATATGCTAGGGAAAATGTTTAGGCCTGGAAAAGTAAGAATAGGAATGCTTAGAAAATTAAAATAGAAAATATTGCTTTTGTTCCTGGAAGCAGAAACTATGATATAAATCTATGATCATAATGAGATAATCATATTTCTCATGAGAATATATAGATTTGTCCCTAGGATGATAATATCTCAAAAATTAAAACCTGTACTATAGTAATTTCTGTGGGGTAAATACAGTCTCTCTTTCTCTCTCTCTCTCTTTCTGTCTCTTGATATATACAGTTATGTTCATGGCCAAATTATACATCAATAATTAGAACCATAGATAAATGGAACATTTACTAAGTGTTTTTATATATACCAAGTACTATACTAAATGTTGGGGATTCAAATACTAGGAAAGCAAAACAGACCCGATCTTCCAGGAACTAGAAATGCAACAGAAGGGTATCTCTTTAATGGCTTCACTGGCTAACACCCTCATTTTATCAATGATGAAATTAGCAACATAGTCAAATTATTTATCCAGCAACATAATCAGTATCTTAGTATTTGAACCCCCAAGTATTTCTAACAAGAAGTCCAAAATTTTATACATGATAAATACACATACTACAAAGGGCAATGAGCTGAGCTCAAAAACCCAGTTTTTGGACCTAAAATTTTCAGGGAGTTACCTTGAAAGAATGTTCATAGTCCTGCTTTTAAAATTACTTTAGGGATAGAGTTTCATGAACTGTGTTTGAATATTTTTAGTGGTCAATCTAGGGTTTTTTGAGATTAGACATATTTGGCATAAGCTTGTGGCTCAAAGATGGTATCAATGAAGATTTGTTTTTTAGCTTAATAAAACCTTTAGTCTTTCTTTTAAAAAGACTATATGAAATAAACACATGGATTGTCCATTTTATAGATATGCATGTCAAAATTGTCAATGCTTTTTAATCCTGGAAAGACTTCTCTAGTTCTTTAAAAAAACCCTGTACTACCTTGTGCTTTCTGCTATGGTGTTTGCAATTGCAATTTAAATTTACTAATAGCCTAATATACTGAGTATCCAGAACAATAATTTGAATGGACCTTTGAACCCAATAAGTACTTTTCAAATGATGGTTGAACTGGTGAATAGATAAAGGCAAACCTTAAAAAAGAAGCAAACAAAAATAGGGATATATTTCTATTACCTTCATCAAGCTTGGTTTAATGAGCATGTACATCTACACATGAGGCCAAAAAGATAACATGTCATGGAATATGAAAGCAGAGTTATCTTTCAGTTTTGAATGTTTGTTCTTTTTCTGTAAATAATAGAAAAATAAGAACACTTAGCTTTTTGCTACCTTTTAAAATGCTGGGCTTGGATCTGATTTGCATTGCAAAACTCTGAAATGTTTGAGTGAATTTCTATTAATATACATGATTATAGTGTATATAGTGAATTTTTAGAGCAGTGGGATGGCCTAATGGATGGAGTGCCCAGATTCAGGAATACCTGAGTTCAGATTCAGAATCAGACATTTACTAACTTGGTCATAAGTCACTTAACCTCTGGTCTTAGTTCCCTCAATTGTTGAATGAGGATAATAACAGCTCTTAACCCAAAGGGTCATTGCAATGATCTAATGAGATGATATTTGTAAAATCTTTACTGCAGTGCTTGGCAGATGGTAAGTGTTTGATAAAGGCTTTCCTCCCTCCTCTTCCTGATAGCTTTGAATTTTTTTAAAAAACATTTCTTATACTGAATTTCCATTCCATGAAAACAGCAAGTGTATGTTTTCAAAAGGTAAGAAAAAAACTTTTAGAGAATATTCTCCAACTATTTATAATATATAATTACAGTTTTCAGATCTGAAATAATTTCTTTCTTTTTTCTTTTTTTCCCCCTATCTTCAGTTGTGGAGCCAGAATGTGAGAAAAGTTCTGCCACGACCTATTACTGGTATAGAGAAGCCTTGAATATTTCTGACTCCATCTCAGAAAGTGGGGGCCTCAACTGGAAGATGACGCTCTGCTTGCTGTCCGCCTGGGTCCTGGTGTGCTTGGCAATGATCAAAGGCATTCAGTCTTCAGGCAAAGTGAGTAGGCTTCCTTTGGCTTCCTGCCCCTAGCTAGCAGGCATGGAGCTTCTCCACCTGCCACCTTTATATTTGTAAGGGCAGCTGGAAGAGAGGAGATCAGGATTCAGTCCACCCTGAATAATGGTGGGACCTAAACAACAGTTGGGTATTGTTAAACTTGAGCACTGCTGAAAAGCAGCCTGTGAAGAATATATTCAGATTATAAAAATGGGAGGATTAGGGTGAAAGTAGTTGGTTGTGTCTTGTTTTCTCTCCCTCTTGTCACTCTCTCTGCCTGTCGGTCCTTTCCTCCTTTTTTCACCTTCCCTCCTTCTTTCCTTCCCTCCTTTTCCTTCTTCCTTCCTTCCTCCCTTTTCTCCTTCATTCCTTCCTTCCCTCCCTCATTCCTTCCTTCCCTCCCTTTCCTCCTTCCTTCTTTCTGTCTCTTTCCTGTCCTTTCCTTTCCTTTCCCTTTTCCCATATCCTTTCCTTTCCCCTGTCCCCATATCCTTTCCTTTCCCAGGTCCCCATATCCTTTCCCCTTTTCCCTGTCTCCATATCCTTTCCCCTTTCCCCTGTCTCCATATCCTTTCCTTTCCTCTTTCCCCTGTCCTTTCCTTTCCCCTTTCCCCTGTCCTTTCCTTCCTTTCTCCCTTTCCCCTTTCTCTCTCTCTTCTCCTTCCCCTCTGCTTCTCTCCTTCTCCCTTCTCCTTTCTTTCTCCCCTTTCTCCTTCTCCCTTCTCCTTTCCCTCTCCTTTTCTTTTCCTTTTCCCTTTTCCCTTCTTCTTTCCCTCTCCTTTTCCCTCTCTCCTTTTCCTCTCCTTTTCCCTTTTCCCTTATTTTCCTCTCCTTTTTCCTTTTCCTTTCTCCTTTCCCTCTTTTTTTTTCTTTTTCCTTTCTTTCCCTTTCTTTACAGCATTGTAAATATCTTTAAAGTTTGAAATCCTTGGTTTGGTTCAGCTGATGGCCCTGAAAGTATATTTTGGATGATGGCCTGCAGAAACTTCTCCCCATCCCCAAAGGGCTCCTGAGGTATTTGAATTCTCTAGGGATGGACCTACTTTTAGAATTTGAGGCCCTCATGTCATGCCCTAACAAGTATTTTGGCTTGAATGAGGTTTATGTAGAGTTTCAATTTCACTGCGTACAACAAGTATGAAATAGGCAGAAATTATACTAATAAGCAGTAATTTTATCCAATTAAAAGAATATTAAATTTTGAATCCTCAATTTTTAAGACATCTTTTTTAAAAATTGAGTCACCAAACTCCTTTCCTATTTAATACTATTACTTGTTTCACCTCCTACTTTGCATTGTTTTTAGAAGATGAAATATTGAAAAGGATAGGACAAGGAAATATAGAAAATCTGACATTGGTGTAGTAAGTCTGTCATTTAAGATACTTCATATTTTTATAAGATTATTTCCAATTATATTCAATTCAATTCAAACTTTTACAGTTCTAAAATTAGTAATCTGTTACTCTCAAATGCATTTTTCTTATAAGGATAGATATGTAGTTCTAAAATTAATTTTTAATCTGATTAATTTTCAAATCTAATGAAAATTTTATTGCATGACTAACTATGCTAAATAACATTCTTTAATTGGTATGCCCTGAACTGTATGACAATGTACTTTACAATTGTATTCTTGCAGGTTACAAAGAGCAAGTTAAATGTTGTAGATTTTTGGTTTTTTACAGACAATAACCATGCTTACTCAATGCTTACTTACATTAAAAGCACCATGCTTAAAAATTAAAAAAAAATATTTTGCATTTTTGGATATTTAATAATTAAATTAAATAGACACATTCAGAAAGAAGACAAAATGATTCTAATTTCAAAATGTCAGCACAAACATTTGCTGACTTGTATTACTATAATGGTTTCCTTTTCATTCTTTCCACTTAATTATAGTCAGGCTTATTGTCAAGCATTGTAAAGATAGTATTGTTAAGATGCATAGAATCAAAGCTGACAGGGGGCTCAATGAGCATAAATGATGGACCAGATAGATAGGTTTCTCTACTCTGATTTTTTTTTAAATTCTATGCAAACATTGAGCATTGAATGTTCATAGAAACCCTTATTTTTGGGGAGAAAACAACTCATTGTGAATTAAGGATGGTTATAAAGTGTCAGTCATCATAGTAATGGGACAGAGTTCAGCTGGGGGTCCCCTAGTCTCATGTTAAGACAATAGACACATCTTCATGAGGATGAAAAAAAATTCTCTCCTATATTAGAAAATTATATGAATTTATGTGAAAATAGTGTAACTATTTAGACAAATATCCAGTCAGTCAATAAAAATTTATTAAACTCCTCCAATTTGCCAGGTACTGTGCTAAATGCTGGAGATTTAAAAAAAGGCAAGAGTCCTTGCTCTCAGACCTCATAGCCGAAAGATAGAGAATTATCTTGTCAAGTCAAGCAGATATTTGATTTAAGGGATCCTGTCTCAATTGTTATATTGTTTATTTATGGGCATAATTTACCAGAGATTTACTAAAACAGCTGCTTTAAATCATACAGATCCATTTGAATCTTTAAAAAATAGTACTTTAATAGTACTTTATTTTTCCAAATACATGAAATGATAGTTTTCAGCATACATTTTTGCTAAATCTTGTGTTCCAAATTTTTCTCCAACTTCCCCTCCATCCCTAAGACAACAAGCAATTTAATATAGGTTAAACATATGCAATTCTTCTAAACATAACAATTCCATTCCTAAAAGAAGTTAGAATAAGTATGGGATCTGTGAGTTCATTGATATAGGGAACTCCCAGGTGAGAAAACTCTTTGCTAATGTAGAGGCACTTTATTTGCATCTTAGAAAATGGTTTAGAGTGTGGGATGTGGAGTCAGGAAAAACTTGAGCTCAAGCTTGCCGAAAACACTTAATAATTATCTAAATAGACACTTAACCTCTCAAACTCAATTTCCACAATCCTAGTAATAGGGTCATCTTCATATTGTGAAGATCAAAAGGTAATGACAGAATAAACATGCATTATGTGATATACATAAAAATCCATTATATTTCTAATATTTTGTGATTTTTTTCAATATTAAAACTTGAAAAATTGCTTAGAACACCAGAAGTTAAGTTACTTGTCCAGTCACTTTCAGGAAGTTTTAGAAGTGGGATTTAGACTCATACCTACTGCTCTTTACACATGATGCTTCTTAGACTTTATCTTTGAAAGAATTTTCAAGAAATCATAGAACTTGCTTGGTAGCTTAATATGCATTTAAATAATTTATCCAGTATAGAAAACCTCTTATTTTTAAGAACTTCAGGGATAAGATCTCTATTAATTTCCTTAGTTTATTCTAGCTGTTTTATTATATTAATAGCCTTGATAGTTTTTTTTTTAAATATTCAGTCTATTTCTGGTTTTCATTGAAATCTAGCTCTTCATTAGTTGTAAAGAATTTGCCCCATTCACCATTAGTGTATTCTAGCTGTTTTATTATACTAATTGCCATGATAGTTTTTTTAAAATATTCAGTCTATTTCTGGTTTTCATTGAAATCCAGCTCTTCATTAGTTGTAAAGAATTTGCACCGTAGCTTTTCATTTCCTAGACTATATTAACCAAATGCTTTTGGCCTTTTGTCACTGGATCACTTTTGCCTACATTGTCATCCTTTTCTAAACTCTCTCCCTAGTTTCTTCATGTACTTTTAAAATATTATCAGAGCCAACAAAACATAGGCTTCTAAAATTGCTTGATACCTACATTACATTTCTACTTTTAGAACTCTAGATATTGATGTTTTTAGGGCAAGGAGTGGTGATTTTTTTTTTTGATACAGAAACCTTTTTGAGTCAGAAAACATCTACCTATGCATACCAGTGCTTTCTCTACAAATGATGGTCTTAGAGTATTGCTAAGACACTGAGAAGTTCAGTGATTGCTAAAGATCACACAGCCAGTTTATATCTCCCTAGAACTCAGATCTTCTGGGTTTGAGGCTGATATTCTATCTACTGTGCTTTGCAGAAATTCTCAAATAACTTGTTAAAGATGAGTATAGGACTCTTACAGTCATAGAACACCTGAAATCCCTTCTATACAACCATGTTTTTATACCCTTATGGAAAACCATATCCACTTTCACCTTGACTGTTGGAAGAAGCTTGAGTTTTTATGACTAGTTGGTAGCTCAGAAAAAAATCCAGAAAAAAAACTAAGATAGCAGAACTGAGAATTAGCAAGAATATAATAAGAAATGTAGACTCAGAAGATGAAAACTGGAAGGTAAAATAGTGAGTGGGTAGTGTATGAGGCCTGGAGTGAAGCAGACTTGGATTCGGCTGCTGCCTAACATTTTTTATTAGCCAAGTGACCATGGACAAGGTTAACCTTACTATACCTCACTTTTTTCATTTGTATAATAAAGGAGTTGAGCTTAGTTGTTTCTAAGGCCTCTTCTTACCTTAAACTTATGATCCTGTGATCTTCTTAACTGTTGTTGATCTTGAATGCCTAGGGTAAAATCTACTCTTAGAGGGAGTATATTTATATTGTGATCACATATCCATTGAAGTTATCAAGTGGCACTTTTACAGAGCAGTCGGCAATGGAGCCCAGTGCCTCAGGAGGTATGTGGTTGGAACAACAGCTGTTGAGTAAACTAGGCAAGCTTTTTTTTCCTTAAAAGATATTGAAACCATCTTGTGCTGAGTACTTAGGCCACCAGGAAGCTGTGTAAAAGATGTGAGCCTTGTTCCTCTCAGCCAATAAGTTTTCAGGATCATTTCAAAAAGCTAGCCTAGTCCACATGACAGATAGAACTCCTGCTACAAAAAGTTATGATGATCAATGAACGTGGAAAAAAAAGTTAAAAAGCTTGAGAAAAATCAATTAGTAAAGGGTTAGGAATGGGAAAAATGTTTGGGGACTATTTCTAACCATATGTATTAGAACTATTGCCCTCCAATGAATCTAACCTAGAATTAATTTTCTTATTTTCTATTTTTGGGCTTATAATAGTAAATGACAATACTATTAATGATAAGGACAATGACGATTGTGTTATTACAAATTTAAGATGTAGCATAGTAGGCAGACCCTTTAGATAGCCAATGGAAGACCATAGTTGTATTTGCTAAGGGCAGCTTCATAATCATCTCAGCTTTATTTCCAAAATAGTATTCTCTAAGCACTGACTAGGGAGAACAGCCCTGATGATTCAGCATAGTCTTTGGGGTTACATTTGTGGGATATTGATGTTCAGCCATGAAGAAAATCTTCTTGACTATCTGAACAGAAACACCAATAATACCAGCCCCAACAGGACCACCAGCAGCAACAACCTGACGCCATGGCTTTGTAGAGCTTAGTGTCCCCTCAGTGTTATAAAGAAGCATTGGAGTAGGATTTTCAAATGAATGAATGGATGAAAAAAGCATTTATTAAGCACTCATTATATGCCAGGCACTGTGCTGGTATTTTGCAATTTATAAAGCTGTGATCTTTTTACAGAAAACATAACAAACTCTTTCTCTTGGCCTACTAGCATACTGAGTATTTTAGAAACATTCCTTTTCATTACTTTCCATGGAGGAGCTGAGTGTGAAAGAATTTTCACACCATATTTTAGCTGATAAGAAGACTGGTCTGTTAAAACATTCTTGCTGTCAGGACTCTTCCTACATGTGCCTCTATAGATGAATCCCATGTGTCTTAACAGCCACTAAAAGAGCAGTCATCACTCCCTCATCACATTTTCACTGAGTGTTCTTCTCTTGCAAAAAAAAAATCCTGTTATCTGGATAATGTTGAAAATATTTTTAGAATATATGTAGTTAGTTATTTTCCCTTAAAGAGATAAGAACCACGAGACTTGTAAAAATTTATTTTTAAAAATTGTTTCATTGATTCTTTTTCTTTAATGTCAAAATATAGGGGAAGAGTTTTTGACTCACCACAGTGTGTTTGGGCACACCTGTCTAACCCTCCTAAGGCTGTGTCATATTTGTGTCAGTATATACTCAATTCCATTTTATGTGTGCTCTTTTCTATACCCAGCAAGCTTTCTCTTACAGCAAAGCAAAATCATTAGGCCACCTGATTGAGTCTGCGAGTGTTGGGCATCCATAGTCGCTCACCTCTCCAAGAAAAAGAGCGAGACAGCCTTTTCCTCCTCTCTTTTCCAAGACCAGGATTGGTCATTGCCATTTGTGTCCAGTCTCATTCTATTACTATAGAAAACATTTATAAAGTTGGCTTTTCCCTTCTTCCAAATACATATTAGTCCAAGTTTCCTTGATCTGTAAGCTAGATGTTGACATTTTAATCAAGAAGTCTAGCTTTGAACTAGATTTTCATTGGATGTCATTTGAGAGATGAAAATTCACAAAAACTTGGTCACTGGATTTGCTGAAGGTACCAATAGGTACCTTTCCTTATAGAAGGGAAAACTTAAATATTCAAATGTGACTTCAACTATTAAATGTTATTCCTCTCTATCCTATTATTCCATAATGCTCCTAAGTATTTAGTGTATTATAGCAGATAGAATGAGTTTCACTTTTGTACCAGACATATAATTTATGAAATTGTTAGAAAATGAAAAAAAGCATTTTTATTTCATTTGCTTTTTATTTGCATTTATTTTATTCATATTGTAGAAACACAATTTTCTCTTGGTGTACTTCTCTTAGACTTTAAGTCGTAAGGATGTGTCAACCTACATTAATAGCAATAATGAAAATAATAATAGCTAGTGTTCATTCATACTCAATTTTTCATATAACAAATTCAGATACTTTATTTAAATTCATAATTATTCATATAATTCTATGCAACAAATTTAAGATTTGCAAAGTTTTATACAAATATAAGCTCATTTTATCCTCACAGCAACTTTAGGATATAGTTGCTATTTTTCCCATATCATAGATGAGGAAATTGAGAAAAACAGAGGTCTGGCCCATTTGATATACTTACATACTGGCTGTCATGTAAAAATTTCTCAGGCAAAAATGGATTGCTAGTGGAAAAATTTAAGAAGCCTTGTCCTATTCTAATAAAATCATAGATTTCAAACTATCTCCATCTTGTCTAATAAATTTGATTTGTAATGATTACTTTATGGTAGAGGCCCAGGACAAGTCCCAAACTTGTGGGTGGCTCCATAGTCCTTGATACATTGATCCCACAAATATAGATAAAATGCTTTTAGAAATGCCTGCATTTACTGAAGAAACATTTTTGAGGAGACAAGAAGGAAACTGAGCAGATTTATCCAGGTTTCCTTAGTATGTAAACTGGATTTTTGACATTTTAATCAGAGATGTTATTTAGAGCTCTGCTAAAACTAAGTGCTTGATTTAATGAAGGGAAAAAGTCAACCATATACCACCATAAATGCTGCCTATTTAATGATAAACAAAGACATGAATAATTAAATTATTAATTTTTAATGAATACACTTCAAAGGCTACTGAGGATTTTAAGAGATTTAAAGAATTCCTGAATTAGGCAAAGAGAAAAAAAAAAACTTTATTTTGGGAAAACAGACTGATAAAAAATGGAAGGTGTGTACATATGTGTATGTGCATGTATGTACACATGTGATTCTGAATAGATTTTATAAAAATGTGAAATGATTTAAAAATTGCATTGCTCAAAGACTTATGTGGATTTATATCCACATAATACTGTTATACTAAGTGTTAACTACTATTATTAGTTCTTAGTGCACCTTTATTTTACAGAGAATACAATATGTCACACCACTTTTTTTTGGAGGGGGAAGGCATTTTTACTATATTACAGTCTATAGAAAATTGTTCTGAATTCAACATGATTTTTCCTGTAAGGATAACCTTTATTGTCAGAATAAACCAGTGGATTCACTGGAATGAGGAGTGAGGAGCCCTATGGAGAAAGCAGTGAAGCCAAGTGCAGATGTAAAATACCCTAAGCATTTCCTTGGTATATACTACTGGACCTGGCTTTAGTCTCCGCCACAATTTTCTCATCTATAAAATGCAGGGTAATAATATCACCAACATCCCGGGGTGGTTGTGAGAATATGAGATATAAATGCTAGTTATTATTACAGATTAATTGAAGCAAGGAAAGAGAACTTCTTGAAGCAAGGAAATAGAGAACTTTTTGATATTTTCTTTATAAGATTAATAGGACTGAATTTTCAGCTTAAGTAATATATACCATTATTCATGGTATTATAGTCTGTTTGTTACATAATATGTTTTTTTCCCCCAGATCATGTATTTTAGTTCTCTCTTCCCATATGTGGTACTCGTATGCTTTCTAATCAGAGCACTGCTTTTAAAAGGTTCAATTGATGGCATCCGTCACATGTTTACCCCTAAGGTATGTACTTAGCTTTGGAATAAGACATACTTTATAAGTGTATTATATTTATTGTTAGAAATGCTTTGGATGTTAAAGGCCATCAGAGCCTGCCTTAGGAAGCTGATTTTCTTAGAAGTGGTATTTAAAAATTTTTAGATTGTGGGTTGATATTACAGTACGTCTTATTTCACTGAAATATGTCTTATGTTCAAGATTTAATATTAGGATTTAAAACTTTAATTACAATGTAGTTGTGTTCTTTAAAATCACCTAAGATTACTCTAATTATTATTTAAGATTTCAAATGATTTAAAAATATTTCAGAAGTAAAATCTCAGAGACTGTAAAATCTAGCTTTTGATTCCCTCCTTTTCCCATTCCTGAAACAGAGATATATGGAAAAATGTGTTGTGCTTTTAAAAAAGATAATGACAGAAATAAGAGGTATTGATGTTTAAACTGTGGAGGGAAAGATTCTATATTTCTAAAAGTAACGTATTTTTTTGCTGATAAAGTATAGAACTCTTTACTTATCTTCTATGAATAAAACTGGTTATATGCATATGATTATTATTATTATTCATTTGTCTCAGTTATGTTCGACTCCTTGGGATCCTATTTGAGGCATTCTTGGCAAAGATATTAAATAGTTTGTCCTTTTTTGCTCCACCTCACTTTACAGGTGAGGAAAAGGAGGCAAACAAGGTTAAGAGTCTTGCCCAGAATCATATAACTAGTGAATGTCTGATGCCAGATTTGAACTCAGAATATATTATATTTATATAATATATACTTATGGCAACTTAATAACCACTTCTCGAAATAGGAACAACGACCATCACAATAATTCTACTGTGTTCAGGCTTGCAAATTACCTCTTGCAATGAACCTATGTAGTAGGTTCCTATTGTTATCCCCATTTTACATTTGAGGAAATTGAGGTAATAAAAGATATTTGAGTGACAAGGTTACATAGCTATTAAGTGTTTAAAGCAAAATTGCAATCCAAATCTTCCATTTTCCCCCATTGTTCCATGCTGCCTCCACACAGGGTATAAAATTATTATAGTTCTAGAGTGCAGCTACTGTATTACTTTTCAATTGTACATGATTTTTGAAGAAAATTCAACTTAGGAAATACGGAAGGCAAAGCCCATATTTTCCATTTTCAAATGGCTGTTGTTCACTGCAGTTAGCTAGGTTCTAAACATATCAAATACTTAAAATATGCTGGCATGGCTACCAGTTTGACATGGAGTAACAATAAGGACTTGAGTGTCTATTTCAGTTATTCTCAGAACTAAGGTATAGTTTGATAGGAGAAATCCTTGCCTTCCTTTTGCATGTTTGCTTGTTTTTATTTGTATGTTAATGTTATATTAATGTGTATGAGTATATATGTATGTGAGTGTATATGTTTGCATGTGAGTATATATGTATGTGTATATGTGTGAACGAGGGGACCTGGTTAAGTGTGTGTATATACTCATGTGTAAGTGTGTGCATGTATATTATGTGTATATGTAGACATTTGTGTCCATGTATATATGTGTGTAGGTATGTGTGTATGAGTGTGTGCAGGTATACCTGAGTATGTCTATGTATGAGTACACATTTGAGAGCCTATGTTTTTGTGTGTGTGTGTGTGTGTGTGTGTGTGTGTGTGTGTGTGTGCACAACTGGAGGTGTTGGGACGGGGGAGGGCCATCTTTCTCCATGTGCCCCCATAGAGTCCTGTGGGTTGGCAGCCTGGTGTGGATTGGGAAGGCTCTCCCCCCCCTTCTCCTGGGAAGAGCCTCCTGGGCATGGACACCATGCCCAACCTTTCTGCTCCCTCCAAGGCCGTTTCCCTCTCTGGAGGCATGGTGGCAATAGTCATGCTAGTCTCCCCAGGATTCCAGATTTCTTCTTTACGCCCTGCATGAGCTCAGGCAAGGGCAAGCTACTTACCTCCCAATCTCTAAATATATAAAATGAGAGGATCGGCCTCCTGGCAGCTCAGGCATATTCCATCTCCATTATGCATTGCTCTAGATCATCTGAAGTTCTGCAGTACAAAGATGGCACAACTTTGACTTAGGAGCCATCTAATCTAATCCACTTCTGCAAGGAACCCATCTGACAAAGTGGTCACACTGTCTCTGCCCAGTCCCCTGTGGATTGAAAAAAAAGAGAGAGAGAAAGAAAAGAAAGGAAAAGAAAACAAGTTCTTGAATTACTAAGAAAGAATCAAACAGGTGTTTCAGAAATTCAACAGGAATATATGGAAGGTTAGCTCCATCTAGTGACCAAAGAATGAATGTGTGAATGGCATTGCATCACTCCAGGAATTTTTATCATGTCTGATGGGGAAGAGGCGAGAGATGTATAAATCTACAAAGTTTTTTATGTTTTGTATTTAATTAGATGAATATTTTTCAAAGCAATTGTTTCATTGAGCAAATGAAAGAGACTTTGATCTATCTAAATTCATTTGTAGTAGTTATTAGTTAAGAAAATAATCACCCTAATTCTAGTGTAACCACAATAAAACTGAACCTTAATGAGCTTTGGAAAATAGATTCTCAGCCATTTCTTTAAGAGACAGACAGCTCACCTGAAATGGGATGCAGCCAAAACATTATATCATAAATATTCATCATAGTGATTGATTGTCTAAGTTGTATATAACCTTGGCCGTACTTCTCCTTTAATGGACAGTATGTCAATGTTTCTTGAATCAAAGAGAGGATAGTGGATGTGACACTACACTTGGAATTAGGATGACCCAGGAAAAAAATCCAAAAGTGAGGAAGTGGACCTCTGAAGTTTTTTTCAGCTTAAATATATAATCTTAATGAGTGAGTGAATGGAAGAGTTTGAGATTTGTGGAAGTCCAACTTGTCTGAATTTCTAGTGCCTTTAAATTAATTCCTTTGAAAGACAGATGTAGGGTGGCACAGTACCTGAAAAACTGGCACTGAAGGAGCTGAGTTCAATGCAACCTTAAGTAAACTTAACGTAACCCTGTTTGCCTCTCAAAATAAATAAGCAAATACATACCCTTCTTTGACATCACTGTCCCTTCCCACTGACCCATTACCCTAATGCCAGTAGAGACCTCCTTTCAAAAAATAAAAATAAATTATTCAAGATAAAACAGTGGTCTTATTCTTATTATATGTCTTATTCCTCACTTGTAGTCCAAAACCTTCAAGAAGTGTACATTTCATAAGGTTTTTTTTAAATCTAGTTTTTTTTTTAAATAAAGCTAAATTTTTTTTTAAAAACATACCATTTACTGAACCATATCAACTTTTAAACCATAGAACTTTGGGAGAATATGATTTATTTTTACTTAGAAATTAAATTATCTTTTAAGGCAGAAAAGATTTTTCAGAATATTTTGAGTTTGTGTCTCCTTGAAAGCTTTTAACAGAGGGGACTTGAAATGACTCTCTATATCAGGAAGTAATAAAAATTTGCATCACTTGGTGGTATTCAAATGCAATTCTTTTTCCCCCTCTAAAAAGTGGAAGACAAACTTATATGCATGTCAATATTCCCTTTGATTCCCATATATCATTGTAATATTTTAATTGTCAGTTTGTTGCTTTATTATATATCTATTTCTCAATTATATTTTGCAGCTGACTTTTATTATATCTCATTTTAAACAGCTTGAAATAATGTTGGAACCCAAGGTCTGGAGAGAAGCTGCCATTCAGGTGTTTTTTGCCTTAGGGCTGGGATTTGGTGGAGTCATTGCCTTCTCAAGTTACAACAAGGGAGACAACAACTGCCAATTTGATGCTGTCCTGGTGTCCTTGATCAATTTTTTCACATCTATCCTGGCTACATTGGTAGTGTTTGCTGTTCTGGGCTTCAAAGCAAATGTCACAAATGAGAAATGCATTATACAGTATGAATATTCAATTCTCTTTCATATTTTGACAATGTAACTTGTTCAAGGATGCTTTTGTTCCTAGGCTAATAATATTTTACTCTTTTACAGAAATTCTGAGATAATAATTAAGCTTCTGAAAATGGGCAATATTAGCCAAGATATAATTCCTGCTCATATCAACTTCTCAGATATAACTCCTCTAGATTATCATTTAGTTTATGACATCATTAAGAAGGAGAAGAAAGAGGAATTTCCTGCCCTTTATCTCAACCCCTGCAACATTGAAGATGAGCTTAATAAAGTGAGTTGTTTTTGTTTTTGTTTTTTTTTTTGGTAAAAAAAGTGGTAACATTTGAGTGCAAATAAGTGAATAAACACAATAGCCACTGTGTAATTATAATATCATACTTTTAAAAATTATATATTGTTTATTGAAGTCGTTAAGGTGTTTTGGGGTAACTTGTTGATCATAAAGTTTTGGTATTTAATATTGAATTTGTTTTAGCCCTATGTGAAGGGGTAATAATTTTTATCAGCTTGGGGCATTCCCTTCTCTATTGCAGATAGCACCATATCTATATAATAGTAGATAATTCTCAAGTGTTTGTCTGAGGCACTTAAGAGTGGATTTTTAAGTATCATATAGGGGATTTAGATCTATGTCTTCATGACTTCAAGCTTGGTGTTCTGTGACCTCCAGTGAATTAGTGTGTGATCTTACTCATGTAGAAATTTTCTCCAAAAATGGAGATTTCATCCCTTTGTGACCATTTCTTCCTGTAAGTTTGCCATAAGGAGTCAATCTAACAATATGGTAGCCTTGTATTTGATGTCATGGAGTCACAGTGGGAACTGATATCCAATAGATTGCCTCTCTTTACTCTGCCTAAACTAGAACAAATGCTAATATATGACCTTGAAATCTAGCTACAATTTTTGTATCTATTCTAGTAATCTAGCTGCATAGTATAGGAGAAGCAGCTTGGGAATTATCAAGTCAAGAGTTCAAGCCTTGTTTTTGATTCACACTAGATTAGTGTGACCCTGGATAAATCATTTTATTTCTTAGTATGCCAGGCAATTCTTTGACTATAAGTTGCTGATCTGTATTGAAAAAATAAACAACTGGTCAGAACATAAAAAGACAAAAGCATAGTCGCATAGTCCATTTTGTGTGTGTGTGTGTGTGTGTGTGTGTGTGTGTGTGTAAAAATAGACTTGGCCATACCAAGTTTTAAAGATAAATTATTATGATTTTTTTTCCTTTATTCTTATTGACATAAGTGGATTATGTGATATGTATTAGTTTTTATTCTAGTGAGGAAGAAGCAACATGAGAATCCAATTAGCTTTTCAATCAGTCTTTATGTATATACAAGTCAAAAATACAAAATGAAGAAGGTATGATTGTCTGAGGAGTCAGAAGAGAATAACTCACCAAAACTTAATTTATTTCAGTTCAGAAAGGCGTTAAGTAGAATTGATGCATTATAGCTGTCAAGTCATTTGTGGCTTGGAATGGCAAAGGGAAATATAGGTCATTTAAAGGCAAGAACTATGGGGATTTTCTCCATAAGAATTTGAGAATTCATTCTTAGATAAGATCATCAGTGAGGCTACTCAATCTGTTTTTGTTTTGACAATCTTCATAGAAAAACTGTTGTCAATGATGTATTTAAACACATACACACATATTCATTATCCAAAATGAGATGCTATAGGCTGTGTTTATTATTTGAAAGTACCATATGAAAATATGCTATGTAAACCAAAGAAAGTTAATATATCAAACTACAAATAATTTGAAAAATACCTCTCTGATAGAGGAAGAAAACAAATATATGTTAAAGTAATGAGGTTATGGCTTTTATGCTTTTTATGTGTAAGTTCCTTAATCTGAATATTTTGTTACACATTTTTATACGAAATAGTTTTTGGCATAGCTTCCATGTCTCTTATTTTAAACATATTTTTCTACTTTGATCACATTTTCATACATGATTTTAGATATAACCAAAAGATGAATAATTAGAATTATCATATAATTTCTCTACGTGGTATGAGTTATAAAGTTAATATATGTTTTCTTCTATTAGTTTCTTCTGCATATTTAGATAACAAGCAAGCATATATATAGATATATGACAATTAATTTGAAACAGCTTGATTAATTGGTTAATGTTTTATGTGTGTATGTATGTATACATATTTATGTATACACATATATATAGTGCATTAATACATATATATTTCCATCCATAGTATGTATACATATATAAAATCTATTTATAGATTGTTTTGTGTTTTGTATATTCATGTTTTGTGTTTTATATATTCATATGTACATATATAATCTGGTTATATAATATACACACACTTTGTATATATGCATATATATACAGTATGCATAAATGTATATATATATATACATACATAATTGATATGTTGATAGAAATGATACGACTTATAGTTATATGCAACATTTATACATCTATATGTGTATACACATATTCATGCATAGTTTGTATACATACACACTGTGTTCTATGGTAGTTTCTAGATGTACTGCTGTCCCTCCCCCTTTTGTCCCTCCCCACACAAATATTCTTTCTACATTATAACAAAGAAAGGATAATTAAGAAAACCAACTGAAGCAAAGATATTATTTGTCATTGTATATAACCGTCCCACACCAGTAGTCTGTGACCTCTCTACTGAAATAAGGAAAATAACTTCTAAGGGGTTGAGATTGACCATTATGGTCACTTAGTCCTTGGTGTCATTATAGGGTTATTTTTTATATACTTTTTTTTTTCTTTTTGCTGAGGCAATTGGGGTTAAGTGACTTGCCCAGGGTCACACAGCTAGGAAGTGTCTGAGACCAGATTTGAACTCAGGTCCTCCTGACTTCAGGGCTGGTGCTCTATCCACTGCGCCACCTAGCTGCCCCTATTTTTTATATACTTTAAGAGGAGAAAACAATGCTGGGGAAATCCTCAACAGGAGCACTGACAATTTCTTTCCTTATATTACTGTCATTATAAAGCAAGAGAGATTGCTGAATATCAAGCATTTGGGTTTCTATTCTTTCTTAAATCACATGTCATGATACCAAGTGGTAAACCACAATAAGATGAAAAACTCTTTGGCATTCTATACATTAAGCAGTTGACTATGGATTCTGAAATAACTGGAAAGTAATGATAAAAAAATGTTAAAGCCAAAGAATGTGGATGGGAAGGATTTTTTCCCCTTCCAAGTTTAACATTTTTAGGGCTAGATTTTTCATTAGAAAATTCTATTAAGAATGCTCTTAGAGTTGTAAGGACTTAAAACTCTAATCATTCTGCTGAAGTGTTCTTTTGTCAAAAGAGCTTTCTTATTATGTAACTTGGGGGTTAGTCATGAAAGACAGAAAGTTTTGTTTGACAGATCTTTTAAATTGTTATTATCATAAACCTGTGATGCACACACTCTCATAGCCAAAGTATTAAGAAAACAAATCCATAAGCTTGAAGATGAGGAAGAGTTATCAGAGGTCGGCCAATTGATTTTCTTCTTTTAGAAGGAAAGAAAGGCTTTAGAAAGGTGTGAAAGGATTGTCACTCTTCTGGAAAATTTCTGTTTACTTGATTTTCATTTAATTTGCATTCAGAATTTTTTTATTTGAAAAAATTGTTAAGCATTATTTGCTGATTAGTTAAGTCATGTGAAGGTTAAAGAGAAAAATACTTTGTAATTTTCATTTGGTGTAGAAATAGATGTTCATACATTTCCCACTGTAGAGCAATCAAACAGTATGTCAAAGTACAGGTTTATTTGCAATTGTGAATTTTGATTCCTATTTATAAACTATATCACAGACATAAAAACAATATGGTCTCTTGCACTATACTTTTTATAGGTAAGATTTATTCATGAAAATATTATAACTCTTAGTGAGACAGAATGGCAGGATCTGGATCTAAGAAAATGATAGGGCAAATTAAGTAAATTCATTCCTGGTCTTCTGTCCTATTATTTAGAAGTAAAATCTTTTTCTATCATTATGACTTCCATGTAAAGTTGGATGTCCTATTGATTTTTTCATTCTCCATTAATTTGATATTTTCTTGGCTGTCTCTCTTACAGGCTGTACAGGGGACAGGGTTAGCCTTTATTGCTTTCACTGAAGCAATGACCCATTTCCCTGCCTCTCCCTTCTGGTCGGTGATGTTCTTTCTCATGCTCATAAACCTAGGACTTGGAAGCATGTTTGGGACCATCGAAGGCATCATTACACCAGTAGTTGATGCCTTCAAAATTAGGAAGGAAATAGTTGCTGGTGAGTCTCGTGTATTTTATGATTTATTGAATTATGAAGATGGTTTTTATATCAAGAAAGGAAAGAAGAGTTTATTTTCTTTTTTGGCTTTTACTTGCATGAAGCCTAAGTCATGAAGTCACATAATTCATACACAGATCATCCAACCCCAATTCTTGTATTTTTTTTTCCTGTACTCTTCAAGTGCCTCAACTTTTTATTGTCAGTTCCTCTTTTTAAAATTGTTTTATCATTTCTTCCAGTAGTATTTTGTTTCCCCAATGACATAAAGAATAGTTTTAAATAATCATTTTTTGGTAAGATTTTGAATTCCAAATTTTTTCCCTCCCCCCTCCCCAAGATATCAAGCAATCTGATATAATAAAACATATATATATATATACATATACACATGTTTTATATCTGTACGTATATATATGTATTATATGTATATATATACATATACAATTATATTAAACATATATTCATATTGTCATGTTGTAAAAGAAAAACCAGAACAAAAATGAAAAATCATGAGAAAGAAAAGCAAGCAAACAAAAAAAAGTAGTAATGTTCATTTTACATTCAGTCTCCATAGTTCTCTCTCTAGATGTGGATGTTTTGAATCATTTTATTGCTGAAAAGAGTTGAGTCTGTCATAGTTGATTATTATATAATCTTGCTATTCCTATTAATGTTCTTCTGGTTCTGCCCACTTCACTCAGTATCAATTCATGTAAATCTATCTAAACTTTCTGAAATCAGCCTGTTTATCATTTCTTATAGAACAATAGTATTCCATTACATTCATGTGCCAAAACTTATTCAGCCATTCTCTAACTGCTGGCCATCCACTCAGTTTCCACTTCCTTACCACCACAAAAAGAACTTCTACAAACATTTTTTGCACATGTGGGTTTTCCCCCTGAATCAAAGAGTAGTCATTTCTTCTTTAAAAAAAGTTTTATTGATCATATGCTTGGTGACCAACACTTTACTCAGGTCCCTGAGGCTGGGGTAGTGAACCCTTTGCTCTGGCAAGCCTTGTGAATCTTTTTTTTTTTCCTGAGGCATATTTGGGGTTAAGTGATTTGCCCAGGGTCATACAACCAGGAAGTATTTAGTGTCTGAGGCCAAATTTGAACTTGGGTCCTCCTGACTTCAGGGTTGGTGCTCTATCCACTACACCAACTAGCTGCCCCAAGTCTTGCCAATCTTAAAAGGCTTTGAGTGCAGATCTGGTGATGGATGAATGTCGGTAGTAGCAAGTTCAGTTCAGTTCAGAGAGAAGAAGATGGTATATTTCTGGTTATAATAGTGCAGGGAAGTCATAGTCTGATGAGAAATAAAGGAATTATCACCTGTTTCAACAGGGGTGATCCCCACAGAGAAAATATCTATGTACAATTCAGCAAGAAATCATATACAGTTCTATAAGAAAAGCAAGAATAAAACCAAACATGGCATTAAATGGCATTAAAATATTTTTAAGTAGCCATAAGGTGCAGGATAGTCAATGTAAAGCAATGTATGAACTCTCAAGACATACAGTGCATTTTCATTTAAGATTTAAATCAACTAGATGAGATCAAAATGTAAATTTGATTTTTTTCAGTCATCAGTTTAGGCATATACAGAGCATTGGTGCCCAGCACTCAGTCCCTCATTCCAGTTGGTTGGAAGATATCATGTAAAAAGAAATAAATTCTACTATAACAGACAGGAGGTGATTGGTTACAGATTTTAGAGACAACTAGGACTATAAAATCAGTCTGCTGGCTTATTTAAACAAAGGTCAAAGCAAACACCAGTTTAAAAGAAAGATGAGATTACCATTTTTTTTTCTTTTATAATTATTCAATGAATTAATGGAAAGACATTTATTAATTACATACTTTGAGATAAGCTCTGGGATTTACAAATAAACTATTTTTAAGGTGTTTATATTCTTAAAAGGATGAGACAATATATTAAAAGAATTACTATTTCCAGGGAAAGGAGTTTGATTTTTAGAAAACCACAGGATACAGAATACAACCATAGAGGAGTGGATATGACTTTCCATGAACAATGTGTGTACCGGCACTCGATGGTGGTGGGAATAGTATTCAGAGGCAAGAATTTTGCCAGGGTGAAAAGTGAATAATGGCTAGAGAGTGACTAGATATAGTAGGCCTTAGGAAATACCCACTAATCAAAACATGTAGGCTGTTAATAATTTTTATTGATAATTTTTAATCACCAAACTCAAGGATTAACTTATTTTTCTTGTTTGCTTTTTTCTCCAGTTGTTTGTTGTCTTCTAGCATTTTTACTTGGTTTGACATTTGTGCAACATTCTGGAAGCTATTTTGTCTCAATGTTTGATGATTATTCTGCTACCTTGCCTCTGTTGGTTGTGGTCATTTTGGAAAATATTGCCGTGTCCGCAGTTTATGGCATAGACAAGTAAGTTTCAAGATAATCTACTTTATTATTTTTTTTTTGATTTTAGTCTTGAAAGACTCATGGGCCACATTTCTATATCATCAGAAAAAAAATGGGCTATTATGGAAATGATAGGAATCTTTAAAATAAAATGATAGATTCTCCCAATATTAGAGGCTTCTTCTCTTGGGTTCTCAAATGTTATGCCAGTAGAACATCCAAGCTCTTGTCCAACCCTAACAAACAGAGGTTTTTAGTATGAATTCCTTTTCTCTATCTTATTATCTCTCCCTCTCCTTTTTTTGTGCTCTCTTTATCCTTCTCTCTCTCACTGTCTCTTTCCCCCATTTCCACCCTTCCTATGCATATCTCTCAAGCTATTCTGCATTTATAAGATTCTACTTGGGTTACTTATTTAATTTGGATTTTTCTTTATAAGTCTTAAATTATAAGGAAACTGACAAATGATGTGATGTTTGTTTCATTGTAAGCACCTTTACACCATTATAGAATGAATTGGTCCTTTTCACACAAACAAACCATTCAGACCCTTAAAGACCTTTTAATTGTATAAAATGTTAGCTTCTGGATGGACATTTGATGGACATTTTCCTGAAAACACAGAAAACTTCCTTCACCTTTGCACCATTATAAAATGAATTGCTCCTTTCACACAAACAAACCATTCAGGCCCTTAAGACCATTTTAATTGAACAAAACGTTAGCTTCTGCATGGGCATTTGATGGACATTTTCCTGAAAACACGGAAGAGTTCCTTCATCAAAATTCCTAAATAAAATAGATGATCCAAGATGACTTGGATTAATGTCAGTGGTTCAGATCTGATAGTGTTTTCTTGGGAATGAACAAGATGTTTAGGACTATCCTCAGTGGAACTCCAACTGATTTTCTTGCTCTGAATCTGCCTTTAAATTTTCTTTGCTATTTTTATTGTAGAAATAAGTTTATATGTACTGCAGATGGTTATTGCAGCTATCCCTTTTTCATCACTTGAATTATTGCTCCAAAAAACTAATACAGAATCAGCACGTTTATCTCAGTAGTCATTTGTTGTTGTGTTTAGCATAGCATTTGACGTGGAACAATTGCTCAATAAATGCTTGAGTGACTGTTGACAATTGACTCAGTAAGAACAGCTTCTATGAAGAAACTCCTTCCACCAATGCACCATCATTCAATTTCTGACATTAGAATCTTTAAGATATGCCTGGGACAATGTGAAGTTGTGACTTTAGCAGGGTTTAAATTTTAACCTAAATTTTCTTGACTTTGAGACTAGCCTAGCCCTCTACCCATGTTGCATTACTGTGCCTTGCCATTGTGGCTTACTAAGTGAGAATACCAATCTCTCTTAGCAAGAACAAAGGCTATAGTGTAGTTTCAAAGGCTTTCATATATAAGGTCAATAAAATTAATGCAGAAAATGTCAGCGCTCTTCTCTTAAGAAAAGTGGTCTTGGATTTACTTTTAAGAATATCCCAGATTATTCATTGACTGGAATTGCTTACTGAAGGAAGCAAAGTGACTGGCAAAGATATTTTTTTAAAAAATTATTTGTTGTTTTTAGGTTCATGGACGATCTGAAGAATATGCTGGGCTTTGCTCCTTACAAATATTACTACTATATGTGGAAATATGTGTCTCCTCTAGTGCTATTTTCATTAATGATCGCCAGCATGATTCAAATTTTATTAAGTCCACCTGGCTATAATGCATGGATAAAAGATAAGGTAAAAGGCAATGAATTTCATTTGAAACAAAATCTGTAAACTTCAATGAATGAAAACTATCAGTTCTAATACTCTTAAGTATTATTTTCTTCATATACTATATACAAAATGGAGTCATCTTTTATGTTTTATTTTCTTATCCTCCAAATTTGTAAAATCCAATTTGGGTATTGCCATTTCTTTCCTCAGTAATATTGACTGATAGCTATTTTTCAATATTAATAAAATAGAATGTAAGAATCATTTTGTCTTTCTAGAAAACTTAAGTAGCAAAATTTTGGGAACATTTTAGTTTAAGTACACTTAATGGTCCAATATATGTATCTCCTAGAAGGATACATTAGCTATCTATGAATACACTTTATATAAAGTCATTATAATCAGTCTCTTAATTTCTATGACTATAGTGAAATCTGTACTTATTACAGATTTTCCAGAAAGTACAAGATAAAATATATGTTTTTCTAACTATCTAGGGAATTCTAGTAAATTAGACCAATAAAAACAATCTGGATAATTCAGAACCTTCCTTTCCCATCAACCTCTTCAACTGTTAAAAATAATTCAGGTAATGTCTTTTCCATGGACAGTTTGAATAATGGGACTTTATAGCTAGCAGCCACATTTTCTCAAGTGATAAAGGAAAAATGTGCTCAAAGAAAGCAAAATCTTAGTTTTCTATGTATACCTGTTTTCTATAAGTCACTAGACCAATATACAATTTTTTTTTATCACTGGGTTAAAATTATATTCATTGTGTATAGCTAGGTTTTAGTGGAAAATAAAGGAAGATAATTTATATAATGTTTTCATATTTTGTTTTTCATAATGTTTTATATTTTGTTTTCATTCAGGCCACTGAAAAATTTTTGCACTTTCCAACTTGGGGCTTGTTCCTCTGTATATGTTTGATGGTATTGGCAATACTTCCTGTCCCAGTTGTCTTCCTTGTTCGCTTCTTCAAACCTATTGATGACAATTCTGTCAGTTTATCATCTGTGACCTATAAGAAAGGACGGATCATTAAAGAACCTTCTAATTTGGAAGGAGATAATGCCAGCCTCATTCACGGAAAGATAGCAAGTGAGGTGCCTTCTCCAAATCTTGGTAATAATATTTATCGAAAACCAAATGGTTCTCCAACTCCTGACACAGCTCCCAATGGACGGTATGGAATAGGGTACTTAATGGCAGATATGCCCCAAATGCCAGAATCTGACTTGTAGCTTGAGAACAAAACAAAAGAAACAGAAAATCAACTCAACTTATATTTAATTTTTGTCACTGAACATTGGCTCTGTTAAGAGAAGCAGCAGAGGCTTCACTTATCAGAGTGCGATCTCAGGTGTTCCATGTCTCCAATCTTTAATCCCAACAGTACATGGTACAGTCAACTGGAGTAACTCCTTCGGGTTCTTTGGTTTACATTTATGCTGAAGGGATTATCAACAAATCTTTCTAATGACCTAGTATCTTCATGTTATCCAAGGTTTTTTTTGTTTTTTTTTGTTTGTTTTTTGTTTTTTAAATTCTCTCAATTGTATTTTAAGATATTTCTATCTTTAAAAAACAGGTGTTACCTCAGTTTGTAATAATAACTGGATTTAATAATATCAACAGTTCACAAATAATGTACCTTAAAAAATCATCCTTTTGCCTTCAGGGTAAATCCCCAGTATTCAAATAAGCTCCTAAACTATTCAGTAAGTTTGTGTATCTTTGCACAGCTCTATAGGTATATTATGTAGATAAAGGTGTACTTATTTTATTAGATGTTGAGGATGTAGGCAATTTGCTTGAAGAAACCTGCAAAATATTTTCTTACGTGATAGATAGCTATATAGAACATAGCATCAGAAAAACAAGACAACACTAATACAAGCTAGATTCCTGGGTCACTCGGGACTATGAGTTGTAGCTGTATATTTTGTGTAAAAATTTGCTTTTTTCAGTGTGAAAATGATGTGAGTCTCTCAAGACTCTTAAAGATTGTGCAAATAATTTTGCATTTTTTTCTATTCCGTGTGCCTAAAATCTTACTTGATATTTATTGTGGTTCCAAGATTATCAATAGTATATTTATATCAATATACTTCTAATGTATATATGTATATTATTAGTATTCTGTATACTGGTTTGATAACTCAAAAGCAAGATGGCATTTTTTTTTAGTAAATTTTTGTTTTGCTTCTTTTTTGAAAAAATCCTTGTGTATGCATTGTTTATTTTGTTTGGTTTGGTTTTGATTCAATAAATTTGTCAAAAATTGTATGGTATTCCATTTGAATCTACAAATAAAGAACATGACAAAAATGGTTGATTGATGTTGTTTTTTAAGAATCATTATTTTCTTTGGGCCCATGAGTAGTCAGTGAAAAGAAATGGTGAACCCAAATGTACATCATTGCTTTAAAATGACTTCATGATGGTAAATTTGAGAATTTCAACAAAACCCAAATGGGATAGGTCAATAAAATTGTTTTTTTTTAGATTGGGGGAGAGAGGAAGAAACAGAATACCCTGGATCAGCTCAAATAATGTCTTATGCTAAGCTTTGCAACCCTATAAAAGTTCTCTACTTTAAAAATTTTGGCATTTTATCTCTTAGGTTGTTGATTTTATAAAATTTCACAAAATAACACCTTTTAAAAAAATCCTAAAACAATTCAATCTTCTTAAAGAGTCTTCCTTTATAATCTCCACTATTGAGCTCTCCTGTGTTCTTATTTCAATTATTGCTAAAATATATTTCATTTTACAATAGAAGGCAAGTATTTTATTTCAGGCAGCTTTTCTCTCTCAGTAGTGTCAATTCCCATATATGCTGGAAGGATGAGGGAGTCGAGATATTGGTACAAATGAATAGGCTACTTGTAATGACACAAAATGTGCTATAGTAGATAGAAAACTGACTTCAGAGTCAGCAGTATCTAAATTTATGTCAAGCCTCCAAAACATACTAATATACTGGACAAGTCACGTAATCTCTCTAATGTTAAATATATTTCAGGGAAGATGCTGACTTACATTGCTTAAGTCAGTATCCTCTTCTACAACTTCCATGGGCCAATGAAATCTCTCCTTATTCATGTTTTTAAAAACAGATTTATTAGAGTTCTCTCTTTCTGTCTTCTCTCTCTTCTCTTTCTCCCTCATAGCTCTAGAAAGCTATCCCTGATAATTTTTTTCTTCTCCATGTTCTTTCACTACTACAAAAGAGTTGCTCAGGGAAGGCATCTTTTCATATGCTAATTATATATATATATATACATTAATATAACATATAGCTAACATACTATAAATAATGCTAATTATTTTGTGGTGGTTGTTTTTTCCATTGACATTGTTGCCATCATTCTGAATATTTATACATTAGTTCAGGTAATTCTATGCTTTTCTCTACTGATTATTGCCTCTGCTTATTTTTTAGAAAAGAACCATTTAAAAATAAACAGAACATAGATATGCTATCTAGTAGAATTCTTTCATTTTGATAGTGATGGAGCTGGTTGAGATTTAATGATTTATTTAAGGTCGCTACAAAATTTAGAATTGAAACCAAGCCCTTTGATTTCTGCTGTACTATGTTGTCTCTTGAATTGATCTATCCCCTTCTCAAATACTTACTCACCATTAGGAAGACCCAAAATGAGTGAAAACTATATCTCAGCAATAATTTGAATTTGTGACTATTGGTAATGGAAATCTTTGACATTTTCTTTTCCATACTGTAACATTAAACATTAGCCTTAACCATTTCTCCTCACATTTTTTTTTTATCAGTGTTCACAAGCATGCTGCTTCTGTATCTTACCCGTTTTGATTTTGTTGACAGTTCTGAATTCTTTCCTTGTTATCTGCATGGCTCAAATTTCCACCAAGTCATTCATTTATCATCTGTCTGTCTGGGTATGAAAATGCATTAATATTGGAACTAGTTCTAATGTTAACCCTACTGGTCAATCCAATATATAGTGGCTAAATCTCCAGTTTAAATTATTGCTTGAGACATATCTATCTTTAAAGTCTTATTTAGATATTTTACTTACCCTTCTTGAGTTCTAAAATACACAGTTATAGATTAATTTGTTGACTTATTTATACTTAAAAGGGAGATAAGAATTTTTATGTTTTAGAGGTCTAATTTTATGATAATTTTTTTTGACATCATTAAACGATTTTTGTTCAACTGTTAATATTTTTATTAATGTTTGTTGAGCACTATTAAACATAGCTAAAATGCAAATAAATCACTCCACCCATTTCAGCACACCAAAACCTGAATAGTTTTCTGACTCTACTCCATTTAGAAAAAGATCTGAAACTTTCTCTCCACATTCTGGACAGTTTCAAGAATCTAAGTCCATATGGAAAAGATAATAATAAAAACTTTAGAGACAGCTGGTGGTACAGAATGGATAGAACACTAGATATGGAGTCAGCAAGACATGAGCTCAAACACTTACCAGTTGTGTGACTTAACAAGTCACTTCATCTCTGTCTCTTTTTCCTTAATTTTCCTTTTACAAATCAGAAAAAAAAAACCATGATTCTAGTACCAGATTTGAGGTCGAGGTAGAATCATACAGCAGTAGCAGCAGCCGCTGAGCCTAGCAGTAAGTTGTCATTGAGTAGGGATCAAATAATAATGTAGCTTATCATTTAGGGTGGAGGTGGGGTAGACTTAAATCTGGGCCCTCATCTTTACAAAGTTTGTATGGTAAAATACTTTTCCTGTAATCAAGTATACCCTTTATTTGATTCTATGTGTAGGACAGTAGCAGTTAAGATAGGAGGAAAACTGCTGGAATGGTAGTATTTACTTTTTCTTTTTGTCTCTTGGAGAGACTTACTGTACTGAGTACTTGTTGAATAAAGGAGCAGAAAAAAAATCAATAATGGTTTTACTCATCTGCCTATAAGACCAGCTGGTTTGCTGTCTGCTCTCTAGGGATATATATGTATATATATATATATATATATATATATATATATGCACACACCCACACACCTATATAGTACTTACTGATGTGTTCAGGGTAGCAATTGACAACAAATGATGTGAGTGTTGTTCTGGTTTTGGTACTAAATGATGTCTTTGAGGTTCGTCACCAAATAATGTGATTGATGTTCAGGCTCCAAATGTTGAGACTGAGGAGAACAATTGACACCAAATGTTGGGGTTCGGGCATGTGAAGAAGTCACAACAACCATCCCCTTCCTCTAAAAGGGACTTTTATTTAGGAGAAGAGGTTACAAAGTGAAGAGATGCAATAGACACCAAGAATAGTAAATATGAAATAGATTTGAGAGAACATACAGATAGGAAAATGATTTTTAATAATTAACAATTGAAAAGAGAAATTCCTTAGTGGAACTCACAATTAGCCAGGAGAAAGGATATATATCATGAAATGGGAATATGGTATTGACTGGCAGGCTAAATCCACGTGGAGGAGTTTAGCTGTAAGATTTACCTATAAGATACCATGTGACATTGGGGGTTGGGTGGAGAGAAGAGTTCCGGGGTGGGACTATAAAGTTGATCTTATCCCCATCAGTACCCTTCCCTGTTTGCTTCAGGGAGTAATTATAACAATACTTCAGACTTTCTCTGCTAACCCAACCTAGTAACCAAGGACCTCATCACCCACCATGTGCCAGGAACTATGCTAATATTTCCATAAATTTGTCATTTGGTATCATCACAGGAACAGTTCAAGGTAAGCACTATTATTATCTCCATGCCTTGGATGCAGGTATTTCTCTATATCTAGAAAGTTGGGTAGATGATTTCCCCCCAACCTTGATTTTCATCCCTTGTGTGTACTTTTTATATATTTCTATTGTAATTATTTGTATATGCGTCTGATTCCCTTTTTGAATTGTGAATGAATTAGTGAGTCATACAAAAACTATTATTATAATTAAGTGGAGATATGGAGTGGGGAAGACAGAGTTCAAATGTGGTCTCAAAAACTGATTTGATCCTGGGCTTAATCTCTGTTTTTCCTTAATCAGCTGGAAAAGGAAATGGCAAACCACTCCAGCTGATGTTGTTATTATTGTTTGTTCCTTAGCTCTAAAAAAGAACCAAAGACATCATAAGGGTGATATATTGCCTTGTGTGTGAATTGAAGTGAGGCAGACCTGCATAAAGTCGTCAGCTTCACACTCTCCTCCAGAGTCTTTCAAGTTCAGTAGCAAAACAAAAGTCAATATATGACTGGAGATGGCCTAAAATAGAATAGGTGATCTTGGTCTCTCTAAATTAGCTCTTATACAAGTCTGTTTTTCTGAGGTAATGAAACAAAAGAAGCCCTGTTTATCATCACAAAACCATCAATCAAGGAGGTGAAAACACTTAAAATTACTGTCCAGAACAGAAAATAATTGCTATTTACACTCATTCTAAGTCATCAAAACCTAAACAATGAGCCCTCCAAGGCTTGTGTTGTTGGGGGCTTTTATTAGCTATTCAGTAAAAGAGTGATTTGGGTTTAAAGGCAGAACTCCATTTGAAACATTTGAAACAATGAGCTTTTTTATGGCCACCTTTTTTTACAGCTATATGTCAAGAAATAAATGAAAACTTATGACAAAAAGTAAATTTAAATTGTTGGGGGAGGATTCTGAGAAGTTAGCTGTTTGGGTCAGTAAATTTCAAGCTCTCCATATTTCCCCTATACAAATTTAACAAACTTGTCCCTTAGGGTGAAAATAAATTGGTGAAAAACCAAGATGCCTTGGGGCAGAACTGGGGTCCTCCTGGTACAACCCAAGAAGATCCAAAGACAGACCCCAGGTTGGAATTAGCCAGTATGGAGGGCAAAAACACCTCCAGGCTAGCTCCATAGAAACACCAAGTGGGGAGCCCTGGGGCTGCTGAGTGTGTCTGGCAACCCAGGAGGAACAGGAACCACAGAAACTTTAACTTCTCTGATGTTGGGAGTAGTTGGGGGTCTGAGACATCTTGGAAGACTGAGGGAACTTCAGTTGATTAGGAATATCAAGCCCAGCTGTGCTGCAGAGATTTGGCCCTGGGCATACCTGGTGAGTGCAGAGACAGTGGGGAAGATATGCTGCTGGCCCCAGGCACTTGCAGGAGGGGGAAGCTTTTGGTTGGATGTTCCAGGTCAGAGGGGAGAGCTGAAGTGAAGCTAGAGGCACCATCCCCCTACCCCGAAATTCAGAGTGCTTGCGCGAATACTGCTCATTAAAAAAAAATGAATTGGCAAAGAACCACCAACCAAAGAAAAGAAACTTACTGTGGGGATAGGGAAGGCTGTGGTTCATCTTCAGAGGAGGACAAGGAAGTAAAGTACCCCCCCCCAAAAAAAATTAAATGGCTCCCTGCAAAGAGAAAATTTTATAGAATTCAAAAAAGACTTTAAACATCAAATGAAAGACATTGAGGACAAACTAAATTTATATATATATATATATATATATGTATATATATATATATATAATAAAAACTCAGAAAAACAAGATTAGGGTGAAAAAGTTATCCAACTTAAAAAGAAGATATACAGAATCTTTTTATTAAGCTTTTTATTTTCAAAACACATGCATAATTTTCAACATTCACTCTTGCAAAACCTTGTGTTCCCAATTTTTTTCTCCCCCTCTTTTCTCCCACCTTCTGCCCTAGATGGCAAATAATCTAATATATGGTAAACATGTGCATTTCTTCTTTGTACATTTCCACAATTGTCATTGTACACAAGAAAAATCAGATCAAAAAGGAAAAAAAAATGAAAAAGCAAACAAAATGTAAATAACAAAAAAGTGAAAATGCTATGTTGTGGTCCACACTCAATCCCCACAGTTCTCTCTCTGGGTGCAGATGGCTCTTTTCATCACAAGACCATTGGAACTGAATCACCTTGCTGTTGAAAAGAGCTACATCCATCACAATTGATTATCAGATATACAGAATCTTATAGATGAAAATAACTCTTTGAAAAATTAGAATTGCGTAAAGGGAAGCCAGTGAAGCCATAAGAGACCAAGGAATAATAAAACAATATAAAGAATGAACACATAAAACAGAATGTGAAACATAAGAAAAACATCTGGAGAACAGATCAAAAAGAGAAAATAAAGAATAATTGGACTACCTTAAAGTTGTGACTAAAAAAACCTTGATACAAAATGCAAGAAATAATCCAAGAAAAATGTCCTGGAGTGATAGAATGTGAGGGCAAAGTTGAAAAAGACAAAATCCAGCATTCATCACCTCAAAGAGATCCTTTGTGGAAAACACATAGGAATATTATTGCTAAATTTTGAAATCCTCAGAGCAAAGGGAAAATTTTGTAAGAAACAAGAAAAATCAATTTAAATATGCTGCAGTTACAATTAGAATTGTAAAGGCTTATCAATAGCCACAATAAATGAAGGCAGGTCCTGGAAAAATAGAACTAGGCATCAAGCTTTTGGCTAAAAATATAACAAAATTATCAATATTCAATGAAAAAAAGGACATTCAATGCACTTGCAGATTTTCAGGACTTTCTTCACACAAACCAAAACAATAGAAAATTGAACATATAAGAGTCTATATCCAAGATTAATTTCAAGGAACTTAACATGGACAAATTATTTGATTTTCACATAGAAATGTATTCCATATGTTTAAGACTGACACCAGCAATTGGGTAGCTAAAAAGAAAGATTTATGAACGAGATTCAGAGGAAGAATAGACAGAGATATTAGTGGGGGAAAGAGGGCTAGTAGTTCTGAAAACCTACTCACATCAGGAATGAATTTAATAGCCAATACCACATATACACCATGAAAGGTATAGTACTATTCAAAATCTATAAATAAATAAGAAGGGGAGAATTGTTGGAAAGGGATGCAAAAGGTGGGGAAAGAAGATAAGGGAAGGGCCCATGGATGGGGGGAGATTAAGTCATGCCAAGGCAAACTAAAGAGCAGAATTAGAGAAGAAAAGTTAGCAGAGACAGGGTGCATGTATATACATGCCTATGTAGAAATATATGTGTGCATATAGATATATGTATATATGTGTTTATATGCACCATGTGTGTACATGATATATGTGTACATACATGCACACACACATATATATATATATATATTAAATGTATATCTGCTTAATTATAGCTTGCTTAGGGGAAGTGGAGGGTATGCAAGAAGAAAAAAATAAAATTAAAAGTGTGCAGCAGAGAACAAAAGAACAACTTACAAGGAAGCAAAGATGGATATTTATGAACATAATTTCTTTTACTATTATATATCCTTTCTTGAACTAGAAATTTATTGTTATGTATTTTGAATCCTCCCTGATGTTCTGCTGGGCATATGACAATGCTTTATTCTGTTTTGTTTTATATCGTTTTCTGTTTTTCTTTTTTCTGTTCTATTTTTTTCAAATAGAAAATATTTTTAAAATTTGTCTCAGCTTTTGGAAAAAGAAAGTATAAATAGGAAGCAGCATTGGGGCAAAGTATTGTAGTTTGGAAAACTAGAGGAATGTTGAATGGATTCAGAGAAGAGTAGATTAGCTCATCTTTTGGATTAGAAGTAGCAGATTTGATTTGATTGTTACTCAATAATCAAAAAAGAATGAGGGTTTTAAATGTGGGAATTTATGTGAGGCATCTACCAATTAGAATAGTAGTATTCCAAGTGTCAAAAGTCTCTGGGTAATAGTGTAGTGGTGAATGGTGAATGTAGTTGGTGAGATGTCTGGGGATTGAAATGAAACAATTGGATTGAAATGAAACAATGGTGGAGTCTTAGATGCAGTGGCAACCTGTTGGCACAGTGGATAAAACTCTAGATTGGAGTCAGGAAGGACTGAGTTGAAAACCAGTTTACTGACTATATGATCCTGGACAAGTCACTTTATCTCTGTTGCAATTTCTTCAACCAAAAAAAGGTGAATAATAAGACCTATTTCCCAGGGTGCTTGTGGTGAGAATAAAATGAGAGTATTTGTAAAGCGCTTTGCAAATCTAAAAACACTCTGCAAATTCTAGCTAAAATAACAGCTGCTGCTATTATTATTATTATTGTTTTATTATTGTTGTTTTTATGATGATAATGATTGTGTTAGAACCTAAATCATAAACTTTCCATCAATCAGTCATGAAAAAATAGTTTTGGCCAAAAAAAAAGAACATTCCTTTTGTATTGTACCACATTCATTTTATAGAGTGTTACTTAAAAAAATGTAAACCACATGAATAAGAGATTTTTTCTTCTGTAGAAAACTCATCATAGTTGTCTTTGCTCTGTATATTTAAAACACCACCTGGAGATTTTTTTTTCTTTTTTAAGATCTCAGAACTTTTGGCTTAGATGATTAACTTTGGGACCACATGGTACTCATGTATGGTACTACAGCAGAAAACAGAACATTGCCCTCCCTATGGCTGTAGCTATCCAAGGTACTATTGTATTTTCTCTGAATCTATTTTCTTTTTAAGGGTAAATTCAATCCCAATGTCAAGGACACAAAGGTCGAGAGAGGCAACTGTGGAGAACATATTTTTTTCCCCTCGAAAATACATTTTCTTGGTAAAATACATTGCCTTAGAATCTTTAAACAAATTCCCATAAAAAAACAGAAGAGTGGAATGAGATTCTCAGTGATATTCATGTTCTGAAATAATTTTAACTAAACTTTGAGGTAGTCAAATATGGCAACAAAATTGGGCTTCCCATAGTATTTATTTAATGGTTGATCTTCCTGTTTACATCTCCATGACACAGAGAAACATGAGGATTTCCTTACATCAGTGATAAAGTCAACAGTCAAATAGAATCTGACTTGGGACTCTGTTGAAATTTTTATTGGAAAAAAAAGTGTTTTTTTTCTTTTCCTTATAAAGATAAAAAATTCCCCAATTATTCCCAGTTGTTACTCATAGAATATTGACATGGAGACATTGAGAAATAGGAAACAGGAATTGAATAATTGGAATTAGATTACCTAGACTTTAACTCTAACATTTATTATCTGTTTTATTCTGAATTAAGTCATTTAATTGCTTTGTTTTTTCATCAAAATATGGGGTCTTTGAATTCTAGTTCTGATTTTAGGAACTAAAGAACATGATAAACCAAAATAGATAATTTAACTTTGAGCTCTTAAATTGGATTTTCTAATTACAGTATTGATACTAGATGGTAATATGTAATTGATTGAAGCCAAGTGAATGCCTGACTTCTCACAATTATTAGAAGTGATGTGACTTCCAAAGTAATCTTTTGACATAGACTAAATTAACAGTATAATTATTCAACACTCAGTTGGTAATGACAGGATTCTATATTTGTTTATTTGTTTGTTTTGTATAAAATATATTTAAAATAGTTGGAAACCTTTTCACCTGTATAGGAGAGATATATTATTTCGTCCAACTCATAAACAATTGAAGTACTATTTGAAAGAGTTAAATATAAAAAAAATTAAGTGAAATGGAAAGTTATTAGCCAAACATAGCACCATAATTTGCCTGGAAAGAGATGAACAGTAGACTAGATATAAATCCTGATTATAGTTGAGTAAAGCTGCTTATGTTAAAATGTCCAAGCAAATAAATTATGTGCAACCAATATCCAATTTTATGATTACATCTTGCCTCTCAAGAGTTTTGCCTTTTTGTAAACTTGTCAAATAGTTTTTTTTTCTCTTTAGGCCAAAGTTTCTTTCTTGTCAATTGGAAAAGCTGGATGAGATCATTTCTAAAATCAATGGTCTTTGAATCCATGAATTCAGAAACTTCCTCCTCTCAAACTTACCACTAAAATGTGTTTATGTGTGTGTGTAAGTTTGTGAGTATGTGTGAAACTTTGTGCTGTCAAATTTACCTCCAATACATAGATACACATATACATATCACACAAAATACACAATACATAAATATATGCACATAAATACACAACATATGAAATATATACATATATGCATACACACATATAATGAAATAAACTTACATTTATGTTTGTATATATATGCATGATAATATATACATTCATATTCATATTGAGTTTGAGGAGGGTGTTTCTAAATATAAGTGTACATTTACACACACATAACATGCAAGCATATATAGGTGTAGGTCTAGTCTCTAACAAATATATTGCCTGTGTTATTGTAGCCACCTCACTAAACTTCTTAGTATCCTAAAAAGACAAGTTGAATGATTAGAGAGCCATTTGGACTCTTTGTATGTGTGTGCATGCATGCATGTGTTAAATGCATATTTAATACATCCCTGTATTATAGAATATTAACATACATTGTAATAATTAATAGAATAGTATATGTGAATAAAATAATCATATAATTTTCCCAAATATACAATAACACATTAATATCACTCGCTTATGTGCTATTATGAGTTTATTGTGTAGTGTTTTTATTTTGTTTTGTTTTGTTTTGTTTTGTTTTTTTTGCATATTGGTCCTAACTAGGAATCCTTTTGCTATTGTTTTGCCTTTATGAAACTTTGAAAATCTGGTGGTTAATTGTTCTAATGACTTATTACAGCTTACTACAATCATTTCTCTGTTGTTATTTTCTTTCTTCAACTACAAATTCTTGGAATTTTGAAGGTCTGGTTACCTGTTAGGACAGATTTTCTTTCACTGCATAGAGATACTTTAAAAGCATTGGTTCCTCTTGGGGAAGCTCTCTTCACAGTGTTTCAACTAGTACATGTAGAGTGGTAAGAAGGAACAGTAATTTCTTGGCTTTTATATTTCTTTTGGTAATAGCAATGGATTTTTTCTGCACTGATTATTTCCTGGGGTAAATGAAAATTTGTTTACATTTTTCAGGTCTTCTATTTACTACTAAAGGGGGCAGCTAAGTGGCACAGTGGATAGAGCACCAGCCCTGAAGTCAGGAGGACCTGAGTTCAAATCTGGTCTCAGACACTTAACATTCCCTAGCTGTGTGACCCTGGGCAAGTCACTTAACCTCAATTGCCTCAGCAAAAACAAAAATAAAAATAAATATTTACTACTAAAGCTCTCAAACTCAGTCAAAACTTAAAAAAATTCATTAAGCAGTCAATTAAATTCCTACTAAGTGCAAAATATTTTGTTGAGTACTGAGGCTTTAGATAAGATATACTTCCTGACTACAGAGAGTTTCCATTCTAGTAAGGGTACCAAGGATACTATGTTGGCACCTAATAAAACACCAGAGTAGATAACTATAATACTCAAGGCATAGTATGAAGTGAAAGTAAAGGGATCAGGGAGAGCTTTATGGGGGAAATGATTTTGGAGTTGGGTATTAAAGAATGAACAGCTTAATAATTAAAGATGAGCAGTCATATGAAACAAAAGAAAATATTAATGCAGTGTATTTAGGGGGAAGAATGGAGAATTATCTAATTTGCCTTAAGTTTAGATTTTGTAGAAGTTATATCAAACAAGGCTCATAAATCCTGGGTGCAATTAAGTTGCAAAGGACTTTGGATACCAAATTTTGAGCAGAGAAGTGACAA